>AUXI01000032.1:0-69259 GCA_000482105.1 Crithidia acanthocephali | reverse complement strand
TTCTTGTTTTTTTTGTTTGTTTGTTTGTTTTGTTTTGTTTTGTTTTGTTTGTTTTTTCCCGGTACAGCACTCTTTTCAGCTATCAACTTTTTTTTTAATTCTCTTCTTCTCTTGTGCTCTCCGTAGCCCCGCATGTTTTTTGCGCAAAACAGCAGCCACCACGGGAGTCCCAACAGCACCAACCGCTCCAATCCGCTTCAACACCGGTCCAGCAAGTCCCCACGCTCACCACTGCCACAGCAACAGCCACAGCAGCAGCAGCAGCAGCAACAGCACCCCACGCACACGCAGTACCACCGTCGCCCACACACCGTCGTTGCCGTCGCCGCCGCGCTCTCGGCGTCGCTCAACACGAACAAAAGTTTTTCCTCCTCCACGGCGAGTCTGGCGGTGGCAACCGACTCCGCCACGCCCTCCATCACGCATCGGCCCGTCGCCGCCGCTGCCGCCGCCGCAGCAGCACCGAGGGGTGGCGAGCGGCTGCAGCAGGATCCGGCGGCGTCCTCCTTTGGGTCCACCCATCAGCTTCGCACCACCGCAACGACGAGTGCACATCTCCATGCGCACCGCAGCGCCCACCACCCGCCGGCATCGTCCTCGCTGTCCAGCCTGGTGGTCGACGCCACGCAGCACGCCCATCGCCACCGCCACACCGGCGGGGACAGCAGCAGCCGCTCCACCACACAGGCCAGCCTGCGCGCTGATCCCCCGCTGGCGAGCGACACCACCGATGATGCCTCCGCAGATGACCGCCTCGCACACTCCACCGCCGTCAGCGCGGGTCCGCTGCACTCCGCCGCCGCGCCGGCTGATGACAAAGTTGGTGCGTTTGTGCGGGAGGCGGTGAATGAGGCGGACATGCCGCCCGGCCTCCTCCGCTTCCTGCAGGAGCAGAAGCAGCAGAGCGCCTCCCCCACCTCGGCGTCGACAACGCCAACCACGGCGACCGAAACTGCGACGAGTGCATCGTCGCCGGTGCCGTTCCCATCCCCGCCGTCCACCGTCACCGCACCGCTCCCCGGCGGCTTCCCGCCCACCATGCCTCAACACCACTACACGACGCGTCGACCGCCGATGCTGGGCACGCCGGACGGCAAGCGGCCCAGCACGGTCGCAACGCTGCCGCCGCTGACGTTGACTTCCCCGCTGGCCGGACACCCCCCGTCCCCGCCGCCGCGTGTCGACGCGGTCGGCAGTGGTGGTGCCATGCTGCCGCCTTCCTGGCTGCTGGAGCCCACCGGCAACGCGACCTCCGCGGCAGCGAAGTTGCAGCACCTCAGCAACGAAACGAGCACCACGAACACGTACACCGACACCCCGGCCGCGGAAACGGCGGGGCCGTCGGAAGTGCACGGCACACTCGAGCTGACGGAGTCCGATCACCCGCGCTCGCACGCGTCGTCCGACTTCGGCAGCGTGCCCACCGTCGTCGTCCAGACCTACCCCGGCGGTGGTGGTGTTGGTGGAAGCGGCCTTGTTGGGATTCGCGACACGAACACCAACGCCCCGCGTCCGCGCATCCTGAGCAACAGCGACACCGGCAGCGGACAGCTCAACGGCGGGCATGACGGCAGCGCTTCACCGCTGCGGGCAACGCGGGTGGTGCCAACTCACCCGTCCATCGCGCAGCCTCTCGATGGTGCGCAGAGTAACTCGGTCGATGGCAATTGGCAGCAGCAGCAGCTGCAGCAGCAACAACAACAGAACCGTCGTGGCTTCACGCCGTCTCCACCTTCCGTGGTGCGGACGGAAGCGCACCATGGCGGTGACAGCGAGAGGCTGCGCCGCCGCGCCGGCGATGTCGTGAGTCACGACGGGCCGCTCCTCCTGCAGCACCACCGTCAGAGTCCGCCTCGTCGGAGCGGCCACCAGGGCTCCATCACGTCCTTCCCCTCCACCACCGCCAGCAGCAGCGTGCAGCCGGCGGCACCGGTGCAGGGGCGTTACACAGCCTCCCCGTCCCTTTCCAGCGTCCCTTCTGGGTCGCTGCGGAGTGCGGGGGGCACCAGCCAGCGCCAGCAGCTGCCGTCCCCTGCGACGGAGGCCCGCCGCAGAAGCGAGCGCACGCGTGACTACGTCTACGGCCACCATGCGAACAACAACAACGAGGAAAGCGACACCAACGCGGACAGCGTGGCGGAGTCGGACACGCGCTACGTGGACAGCGACGACAACAACGACGACGACGTGGTGAGCAACGCGAGCAGCGAGAGCGTGAAGCCGTACCACTACATCGGGCCCGCCCAGCCAGATGAGCGCAAGCGTCGGTGCAGCTCCACCCACCGCGTTCCCAATCCACCGCGCTCCACCTACTCGTCCTCGAACACCTCCCATGCATCCCCGCTGGCGATGGAGCTGGTGGCGCACACCTCCGTCGTCGGCTCCATCACAAACGTGCCAACGCTGCCACCGGCGACGACGACGACGACCACCACCGCAGGCGGCGCGGGACCGAACCTCGCCGTGAGCCTTGCTGGGTCGCCGCCCTTCACGATGCCGAACCCGACCACGGTGACACCTGCCGGGAGTGCCGGCAAGCCCGGAGCACTGCTCGTTGCACGCAACATGGAAGACGCACCGCTGCTGGTGCAGCAGCACCACTACCAGCTGCAACTCCAGCAACAGCAGCAGCAACAACAATGCACGCCGACGCTGCCCGTACAACACCTTGCGCGTCGTTTGCAGCCGACCTTCACGAGCAGTTGCACCGCCAACGCCAGCCTCCTGAACGACAGCGCTGGTGGGATGAACTTCGTGCAGCGCAGCAGCGACACCGCCCCCACCTCGCCGCTTGGACCGATGGAGCCGTCGCTGATGGCGGGCGTGGCGTGGATGGACTCCTTCTCTCCTTACACCTCCTTCACCTCACCCGCCACGACGCAGACGACCATCACGACGAACTACGGCAGCACCGCCTTCACAAACTCGATGACGCAGAGCATTGCCGGCATGGTGCCGCCCACCGCCGCGCTGGGCCTGTACGAGCGGTCGACGACGCGGCCCGTCAACGCTTTCGGCTCCCCGTCGCAGTCGCTCACCGGACGACAGCAACGCCGACCCTACACGGCCACCACGCCCCTCACGGTCGGTGGCCACAGCTCCATCACCGGCGCCAACCTCAACTTCGCCGCACCGTTCTCAGTAAACGCGGCCGCCGCCCTGCCGTCGCCGCCGGCGTCTGGCAAGTACAGTGGCCGGCAGAGCTCGCACGATCACCGCCTGCTCCCAACAGCGTCGCAGTCGCCCATGCACCACAACCTACAGTCGGAGCCGCCCCAGTCGGTGCTCGGCCGCAGTGCGAGCTTTGGCGGCAGTGTCGCGGGCAGCAGCATCAGCAGCAACGTGCCGGCGCTGCTGGCGCAGGATCGCACGAGCGTTCTGGTGCCGAACCTATCGGGAAGTACCATGTGGCGTCAGCGGTCTGCGCATCAGCAGCAGCCGCCACAACCGCAGCTGCCGCTACCGCTTGCCGCGACGACGACGACGCAGCCGGGCGTCTCCACGTGCTCTCGCTCGACCTCGCCGCAGAACAACTCGAGCACGGCCACGACGGCCACTGCGGCGGTGAGCTTCATGCGCAGCCCTTCCACCTCCGCCTTCTAAAACCCCAATGACGTAAAGTTATTCGAGGCGATGCGTCGAATTGTGAATTATTCAGGTATGTGTCACTCACACCTTTTTTTGTTTTGTTGTTGTTGCTGCTTTTCGTGCTTCCACTCTTTTTTTTTTGTCTGTGTGTGTTGAGGTTTTTGTATCCCCGCCTTTTCTTTTTTGTGCTTGGTTTTCTTTCCATTCCTTTCCCACTGATTTTTTTTTTTGCTTTTGCCTTCATGCTTTCTTTATCTTCTTTCCGCGTAGTTCGTTTTCTCTCTTTGTGTACACAGTTCTATCCAGTATGTAATTATTTTTTTTTCCTTATGTGTGCGTGTTTGCGCCAGTGTCTGTGTTCCTTTTTCTTTTTCTTTTCTCCTATACACTCCTTGCCCTCTTGAAAGAACTGAATGGTGAGACGTGCATATTCTTTTAATCCCTGCACAACTCGCGCGAAACGCGACGGAGCGCAGGCAAGGCGATACCTATTCAATGTAACAAACGACGGTAGTAAACAGCGCGAAGGCGCGCTAGGCACGTATTGAGAAAGTGGAAAAAAACGTTGTTTGTTTGCTTGTTTATTTTCTCCTGTTGTCTTCTTTTCATCTCAGTGTTCTATTTTTTTTCTTTTTGCTTGTTTTCTTTTTCTCTCTTCTTTTTTTTTTTCATCGTTCTGTATCTATAGTGACTTCCTTTTTTTTTCGTTTTCCATTCAAAAGGAGAAAAACTTGACCGTTGATGCTGTAAGTCGTCATTGTTCTTCTCTTTCTTTTTCCTTTTTTTCCCAAGGCTCTTTTTTGTTGTTGTTTTGTTTTGGTTTTTGTTCATCATTCCGCTCCTGTACTTAAACATGTATAACCTTTTTTTTCCTGATTTACTCACGATTCTATCGTTCCTGCGAGTAGATCATTTTCCGACGCTTCTTCCTCGATACTTGCAAGTGCCATTTCGAGCCTTGCTGATTTTCTGTTCTTTTGTCAAGCTGCATTACTGTCCTCTTGTTATCTTTCCAGTTCGTTAGACAGCCTGGTGTCAAGGGAGATCATGGCAAAGCTATCATTCTTCCTCCTCTTTTATTTTTTTTGCGCTTCCTTATAATAATTGTAGCTATTTTTTTTCCCTCTCTTTTCCTGCCCAACTGTTATTCGAGCTATGACGACATGACAGTGTGATGGGTTTTCTTTGCTCAACGGCTTCTGGTGCTTGCCTTGCAGCAGCAGCGGCAGCAACAGCAGCAAGACAACAACCACGTGTATCTCCATCTGTTTTCTTTTTTTTAACGTGTCTTTTTTCATGACCTCTGATCACTATCAGTAAGGCCTGACATACTTTCCCTGACGATGCACCTCTGGTTTCTTTGTTTTCAAACACACCAACTGACTTCTTTTTTCTGATGGCGCGGGCGTTTGGCGCACACACACAAAAAAAAGAAAAAATATGTCGGTATTTCGGCTTATTTTTTTTTCTCCTCTCTTCTTCTCTTTCCTCCTCTGTGTATGTTATGAAGACGCTTGCTGGGTCTTGCTTTAAGTTTTGAGAGACCTTTTAAAACTAAAAAGCAGTAAAACATCCTACATGAACGTGCACGCAGGCCTCTTTCCTTGCCTCCATGGCCAATATCCCTTCCTCGTTCGCTCTCTGAGTTTTTAAGTAGATGGATGCTGCTGCACATCTTGTGGGTTTTTTCTGTTGTTTTTGTTGTTGATTGTTTGAAATGACCTTGTCCATTTTTTTTCTTCTTGTCGACCCTATCTGTTTTACCTATACAATCGTAAAGCTGTGTTTTCCAGAGTTTTCAAACATTCTCTTAATGCAAATGCCGCCTTTCCTTCGATGCTGGTGTTTTTATTATTATTATTTTTGAAGAGACGCTAACAGAACAGAAAAGTTTAACAGGCACTGAATCCTTGTTTTCTCTCCTCTTTCTACCTTCCTTTAAGTCTAATGATTGCAAGTGTGTGCCCGCATCTATACTAAACGGCTTGTCTTCTTCGCTTTTTTTTCCTATACATGCATATTTTCTTTTTCCTTCTTGTTCCAGAGTTAAAAAGCTCAACTTACAATAGTGGAGAAAAAGCGGAGGGAGTTTTAATAATAATAAAAAACTCGAAGGTCACTGTTTTGTGGGGTGTTGGTGGACTCTCGCAACAACCTTCCCGCATCAAGGTGTATTCGTCTTCTGTTCCCGGTGTTTTGGAAGTGGTGCACATCACTGTTGAGACCCGTACAACAACAATACTCGAGCACGTGCACCCCGAAGGGAACTTGAATAACGCAAAGGTGTACCAATGCAAACAATTGTAACGCAGTTTTCTTTCGCCATTTCGTTCTTCTCTTTCCACTGTACGGCATCTATTCTCTCTTTTCTCCTCCGCGTTCTTTCTCTCTGTCCGTCTTTAGAGAGTGCATCACACTCTGCTCTCTTCCTCTTTTTTCTTTTCTTTTTTTTTTCTTCAACTGTCATACACGATCACACAAATACACACTCATACAATGCAGGAACGCAAAGAACACATCAACATCATCTACCCGGAGGAAGGCAAGCGGTACCGCCTGAATGTGCGCACCGCCGTGGGTCGACTGACGGTCGGGAAGGTGAAGCAGTGCCTCGCCGCGGCGAGCTCCTGCCCCATCCCACTGCAACAAATGGTGCTGCATCTCAACGGTGTCCCGCTGAGCAACGACCGCGATGTGTGTGAAAGCCTCGGCATCGGCAACGGCGCCACCCTCTCCGTTGAGGCCGCCGCAACACCACCGTCCTCCGCAAGCGTGTACAACGGTGATATTGGTGACGGTGTGTATGACAGTGAGCGGTCGAGGCTGTCGCCGTCCCGCAGCAGTGCAAGTCGTCCTATGGGTCTGGTCCCTGCCGCCTCGGGTCATGACAGCTACACGCAGCACTCTCGTAGCGATGCCGCATCACCGCCACCTCCTCCCACTCCTCCTCAGCCGCCGTTTGCGCTGTCGGAGCAGCGACGACTGCTGGAACTGCAGACCCTCGAGCAGCAAGACGCGATGTTGCACAAGGATGTCGTCGTGCGAGATGACGTGCTCAAGTCCACCTTGCACCACGTCGATGACGAGATGGACCAGGCGAACCTGCGCCGGCGGCAGTTGGAGCGGCAGCGCGAGAACGCGGAGGAGGAGTTGCGCCGCATGCGCGAGAAGGAGGCAGCGGCGGCGCAGGAGCGGCAGCGACTGGCGAAGCTGCGTGCACAGGAAGCCACCCGTGCCACGGAGCGCGCAGCGCAGCTGGCAGAGCGTCGCGAGCAACTGCGAGCAGAGCAAGAAGCGACCCGCGCCGTGGCCCTCCTCAAGCTCGAAAATGAAAAGAAGAAGGCCACGTTGGCGCAGCAAAAGGCGCTTCTCGAGGCGGAGCGCGAGCGTGCGCTGCTGGAGCAGGACAGCTACGAGGCGACGGCGAAGGCACGCGAGTTGGAGCTGCGCGGGCGAGAGATCGACATGGAGCACCAGCGGCTCGCACGCATCCGCGACGCCCGCGCGCTGGAGGCGGACCGCCGTGTCGCGGTGCGGCAGCGGCTGCACTACTACGAGCAGCTCGGGGTGGAGCCACCGCGTGCGCTGCAGCGCGAGGCCGCTGCGCTGTTGATGCACCACCACGGCAGCAGCGAGGACGAGGACGACGACGACGACGCAGAGGCAGAGAAGACACTGTTGAGCAACGGTTACAGTGGGGGACCCGGCGCAAAGCAATCAGAGAGTCGCCGGCACGCCGCAAGTGGTTCGGCGGGTGCGGGAAGTAGGAAGAAGGGGGAGAAGGACGGCGACGGCCTTGTGCAGAGCCGCGGACCATCGCACACCTCCGCGCCATCCCCGTCACCGCAGCGGGCACCGCTGAAGTCCACATCGACGCCGCAGCAGCAGCCGAAATTGCGCAAGTCTCCCTCGGCCTCCTCCACGCAGCCCGCCCACTCCCCGTCCGCACCCCGCACCACCACCACCACCACCACCACCGTGCGTCAAACAGAAATCGACGCGCACCACAACCACCACCACAGTAGTAACGATGGCACGCTGATCGTGCCGGAAGGCGGCTTCTACGACGCACGCGAGAACGCCGAGGCCAACCTGCGCCGCCTCGGCGACGACCTCGGCCTCGCCGCCGGTCTGCAGTTCGACGAGAGCGACACGTGCGTCATCAGCATCGATGGGGAGTACACGCTGCTCGTTACGTACGACGCAGCGACGGAGCGGCTATACCTCTACTCCACTCTCCTCGCGACGCTACCACCGGTGGTGCAGAACACCGCGGAGGGGCGGCTGCGGCTCTACGAGTTTTTGCTCGAGGCTTCCCTGCTAGGGCGGGAGATGTGCGGCGGTGGCGTCGGGGCTTCGATGCGCAACAACTTTGTGCTGATGTCGGCCAGTCTGTACATGCCCACCAGCCAGCCGTGGTCGCTGCGCACCTTGGCGCCGCAGTTTCTGCACTGCCTGCAACACTGGCGCGCAAAGCTGACGGAGTTCCTGGCGACGCTGGAGCAGAGCGGCGTGGGTGCGGCGACAGCGATGACAGGCGGTGGTGGTGGGCTTCCATCCGCGTACCCACCGGCGTCTGCCACCTCCTCGCCGGCTTCCCATCCGAGTCCCAGCCAGCCCTCCGTAGCAGCAGCAGCAGCGTACAGCGTCGGCGGCGTCTCCCCACCGTGGCCCACCACTGCCGCCCCACCACACGCACCACCTGTGCAGCACCAGCAACAGCACGTAGATGCAAACCGGCTGTACAGCGTCAGCCCCAGCCGCAGCCACGCCGGCTCCCTCTCCCCTTCCCAGCCAGCGCTGCACTCCCCTGGCAACGGTGCTGCTGGGGCGGCGAAGGTCATTCCGGTCTTAGGCCTCGAGGTGACCGGCACCGTGCTGGTGAATGGCATGCCGACGCACTACGACAACGGCGTCCTCGTCGTCAACGCAGCCGGGCCATCGGTGCTGGCGGGGATCCAACCGAACGACTTTGTGGAGGAGTTGAACGGCGTGCCGATTCGCAGCGTGCACGACTTCCGTCGTGTGATTGCGGAGCAGCTGGTGCCGGGGATGCTGGTGCCCGTCCGCATTAACCGCGGAGGCGTAGCCATGGTGGTGACGGTCCGCGTGGAAGCCGCATGGTCGCTGTGAAAAGCGAAAGGTGAAAGTGCAAGATAAAGACACGTCAGACGGCGCGAACGCGAATGGGGATCGCTTGTGTGCTGCGGCGAATGAAATTGCGGTCCGAAATGGTTGTTGTTGTTGTTGTTCCCTGAATCGCTGTAGAATGCCTCTTCTGGCCGGTATGGATTTCACCGTTTTTTTTTTGCTCGTGTGAGTGGATCTTGGCAAAACAACACCCCCTCTCTTTTCTTTCAACACTAGACTTTTTTTTACCATTCTTATTGCACTCAATTGTTTGATCATTGTTGTCTTGCCTTGTTTTCTTCCTTAGAATTGTGACACTAGAATACTAAAAAAAAAACCTAAATTCAGTGGAAAAAAAAAATGTGAAGGTGGAGACCGTTGCTTTGGCGCTCTCACTCTTCATGAAAGGCCGCCGCTTGTCGCGGATCTCATGAATGCGGTAAGCTGCACCAACTCTGTTTTTTCTTTTCTAGAAAGACGCTGTGTCGTTTCTCTCTCTTTTTAAGCCACTAATCCTCTCTCTATTCTATCTCTGCTTTTTTTTTCCCATTTCCTTTTTTTTTCCGGATGCCTTTGCGGTGCAATAGACCTCCATACAATCGCAAGCTGCTAAACCGCCCGCCAAAGAGAGAAAAAGAAAAGTGGACTGCACGACGCAGGGCCCAACACATGCTTAGTCTTCTCCTTCCTTGATGAAAAGGTACAGACAAGCACGGCTGACTTCTTGTTGGTACTTTTTCGCACAACAACAACAACAACACAGAAACAAGCGCAGATAAGAAAGAAAAAAGAGAGACTCATGTCAGAGAGTACACCACCGCAGCAAGCTTCTCCCCTCTTCTCCGCCGCTCATGCAGGAGAAGAGACTATCAAGGATGGAGGTACTCGCCCGTCCTCGCACAGCAGAGACGACGACGGCAACCGCAGGCTCAGCAAGAACAACAACAACACGGAAACGCAGATCGGTGAGGCGAGTGCATCCAGTCATGGCGATGCACCGCCATCGCAGCAGCAGCAGAGGCCTGTCATCGCAGCAGCCATGCAGATACCAAAGTGGCCTGAGCAGAAAACAAAGACCGGAAAAGGACACACACGACTGATGAGTCCTGCAGTGCAAGACGTGACGCCCTCCCCTGCACCGATGAGAAGCGCGCCACGAGAGCCGGGCGGCATCCCAGAACCGCTAGCCAACCTGCTGAAGGAGTACATGCGGACCCACGCAGCTGCGTCATCGTCGTTGTCTTGCGTGTCGCAGGAGGACAACACGCACAACGCTCGAGCGCAGCAGTGGCTGCGGTTCTTGCCCGCGCAGTGGCTGTCGCCCATTGCGCCAACGCCAGAGGCGTGCTCAAAAGAGGCACCCCCACCACCGCAAATGCAGCACGAGGCAGTTCTTTCTTCTACGTTGGACAACAGTCAGCACCGCGCTTCAGCGGCGACATGCCAACCGGCCCATCGAAGCTCGCATGCGGGAAACCAAGAGCAACTCTGTTTCTTTCTGAAAAACTACCCACACGACGCGAGCGCCTGTCTGTCGCTGAGCTTCAGTATCGATCACACCCTTCATGTCATGCGCCAAACACCGCCGCCAGACCTGGCCGCACCGAACCCCCGCAAGACAGTGACGAACGGGCGTGGCACAAAAGGCAGCCGCGGCGCTTCCAAAAGTGGAAACGGTGGGGGCAGCGAGGCAGTAGCCTCGACGGCGTCGTGTCCGTGCGGCTGCCTTCTCGGCGGCCGCTATCTGGACCCAGCCCTCCACCGTTTTCACTGCACGTACTACCGTCAGTTTTGTGCTCACCTACCCAGGAGGCTGCCGGCCCCGCAGCCACCTCGGCCATCGTTTGCAGCGCACACGAGCACCACCAGCAGCAGACTTGACGACGGTGGCGTGCATCGCGGTGATCATTATACCAGAACAGGGGTGCCGGCTGCAGCGGCGGGGGCAGTCGCGTCCGTCGGTTCGTCGTGGAGCGTCGATGACGACGACGATAGCCCACCCGCCTCTCAAGCAATGGATCCACTGTCTTCCTCCACGCACGCCCAACGCGCCAGCGTGCATGCGGCACGTGCGCTGCATCTTTCTCCGAGCACGTCGCCGGCATCCTTGCCCTCACCGCCTGCGATGCACGGGCGATGCCAGCAGCAAGAGAGGGAACACGAGGACAGCGCAGACGCGTGGCCGCCGACGACGCTGCAGGCATCCCTGCAGACGGAGCTGCTGCCGCTGATTGCCCTGCAAACCCTTGCATCGGTGGCGTGGAAGTGCAGTGAGAAGGAGATGGCGCGGGCAGATCGACTGCGACAACTCCGTCGTCGCCTCCGCGTTGTGCCGGGTAACAGAGAAAAAGACGCGCAAACACTGAAGGACAACGCGCCGCGCAGCACCACGCAACGGGTGCCCCCAACTGCCAGCCCGATGTCAGCGACACAGCCTCTGCCGCAAGACGCGGAGGCGAGAAACCGGAAGTCCTTCAGAGAGGCGTACGCCTCCTTTTTCAACGCCAAGAACCGGCTGTGGGTGGTGATGGCCTGCGTGGGGCTCGCCTACACGCACCTCAAGGCGTCGAAGACGTGTGCACTCTACCTCCCACACCTCCGTGTGTTGCATCTGCCACCGTTGAAAGAGCAGCCACAACAACAACGGCGACGGCCGTCTTCGTCGCCATCGTCAGCCTCACCACCCCCGCGTCCTCTCGGGGTGTCCGAGCTGCAGCACGCCGCCGCTGCGCTGCACGAATCGCCTGCGCACCTCACACAGTCCCTGCTGCAGCACACCGCTGCTATCACGGGTGGCACAGCGGCAGCAGCATCACCATCACCATCACCACCGCTGGCCGCGTACGTGACGGCCTACCACCGTCTGCGTGTCCTGTTACTCGGGCAGATGGAGAAGATGCCTGAGGAACTCTTGTCACCCACACGTCCCTCCACTGGACACGTAGAGAAGGAAAGCGCGGGGGCCGCGGCGGACAGGGCACTGGCGGCGGCTGCACCCACCACGCAGGAACTCCTCCGCATGCAGGAGTTTGTGTTCAAGACGCTGAAAGGGCAGACGGTGGCGATGCCGCTCTTCTGCAGGGTGGCCGTGGAAACGATGCAGCTCTACGAAGAGCACTGCCGTCGCGGTCGCAACCTGCAGCGTGCGGTGGCACCGGACGACACGGCAAAGGCACGCCTGCGCGACGGTGAGGAGGTGTGGAACTGCGTCGGCGTCTACGGTGTACGGCGGCTGGTGCGACTGTTGGTGCGGCTGCTGCTGCTGCTGCCGGTGCTGCAGGCGGCGGATCCTGCGTGCGCCGGTAGCGCGCGGGTGGGGGCGAAGCGGTCGACATCGCAGCAGTCGTGGCGTGTTCGAGAAGGCACCGCGACACCGGGAGAAGGCGCGAAACGACATCGAACCGGGTTGGACACGGCTGCGAACACAGTGGTGGCGGTGGAGGTGGAAGAGGCACCACAGGCAGAGACGGTGACAGAGACGTTGTCACCGTACATGCTGTACCACCCTCTGTTTGGTGTGGCGGCTGCAGTGGCGAGTGGGTCGGTGCCGTTGCACTGGGCCGCACTGTGCGCGAGTGGCATCACCAGCCGGTGCGATGGCGCGCCTTCACCGAGTGGTGCGCCAACGAGGGAAGTGGAGGTGAGAGAAGAGCTGGTGCGACTTGTGGGTGAAATGCAGGGTTGGCTGCAAAGCGTGAAAGCGTCGGCGTGAGCTTTCTCCACGGTGTTGGTGTTGTTGTTGTTTTTTTTTCTTTTTTGCTCTTTTTGCTTTCTCCTGCTATCTATTCTGATCTCTGCTGATGCATCATGACTACCAAAATCAAACACACAAGTGAAAGAAGCCTGCCTTTTGTCCGTCTCAGCATTACGAACGACGTGTGTGTGTGCGTGCATGCAGGATCGAGCACGCTTCTTTCTGTGTCCGTTGACGGCTGCTGTTTCTCGCGGAACTCCTCACAGCTGCAGCCCATTCTTCCTGTGTTTGTTTATTTTTTCCCCTCTCTTCACACTCTCCGTCTCTTCCCGCATTTCTTTCCACACACACACACACACACAGCAGTGAAACCACCGACTTAGGAGTGGAACGACGTGCAACAGCGCTCTCTCCAACACTCGATCGTTGCTCCTCGGACGTTGCACCGTCTTTCTTTTACTGAACGATCTTATTTTTTTTTTCTATCTTTTTCTAAGAAAGATCGAAATCTCTCCTCTTTTCTTTTTTCTCTGCAGTCATGCGAGCTGTCAAGATGCGCAACAGCGGTCTGGGCGCCGCCGTGGACCAGCGCAGCAGCCACAACAACGATGGCGCTGCCTCGGCGGATGGTGAACCACGCGGGACCCCGCACCTCCCTGCCGCCACCCCATCCTCACTCGGCGGCACCATGGTACCAGACAGCAAGAACACCACCATGCCCCCTGCCCAGCATCGTAACCCGTACTTCCCCAGCAACGCTGCCGGCAACTCCGGGGTGTACAGCGTGGACGACAACCAGCTGCAGCGCACCGCACCCCCCGTGTCGGAAATGGACGGCGCCGCTGGGGTGGACGGCGTGCACGACGACGCGCAGAGCTTCGACCCGCTGGCTGACGCGCTGGCGCGCGACGCACCACTCACCTTCACCGCCCGCGACGACCCGCGCGTGGTGGCGCGGCTGCCGCTGCGCTTCCACGAAATCCTACCCACCATCGATCAGCAGCTGCTCTACAGGCAGCGGCAGGCGGCACATCAGTTCTCGGCGGATGCCGCGCCGCAGGTGCAGACGTCGCCGTCGCTGCCGCTGCCGCAGCACGAAGGGCCGTCCTGCCACGACCACCCGCCGGTGTCGAGGTATCTGTGCGAGGCACTGCCCCGTGCAGTGGGGCGTGTAGCGGGCTGCAGAACAAAGATGGTGCACCCCAGCGAGGAGGACGAGGAGGGGACACGCGTGCAGCGTCAGCAGGTGGGTACCGCGACGCCGTCGCAGAACCCCACGACTGCCGCCGCGACGACAACAGCGAGCAAACCGCGCACGATGGTGGACGAGGAGCGCCGCTTCCGCGACGGCGTCGCAGAGGAGGTGTTGGACTACTTGCTGAACCCGAGCGCGCCGCAGCGATGCACCGCAGCGGGGCAAGAAGGCGTGAGCGACGAGCAGCGGTACGCCATGGTGGAAAGTTGTCTGAGCGGCCTGCGTGAGGTGCCGACCGACTCGGTAGAGTACCGCGACATCTTGCGACAGCTAACACGAACCGCAGAGACGCAGGCGGCGTCAGATCCCCAGAAACAACAGCAGTCAGCCTTCGAGGCAGATGTGGAGCTGCCGGCCTATGTGCCGCACCTCCTGCTCGGCTGCGAGACAGAGACCAGCAGCAGCAGCAGCAGCAGCAGCAGCGTCGTGGCGCCTGACGACGCGCGGAGCAGCACGCGCCTTGCAGCTGGCGCAGACCCCCGCGTGCCGGTGGTCGCCTCCACCCTCCGCGCCACCTTAGACGCCATCTTGCCGCCACGCATGCTCGTGTACTACATCGTCAACTACGAAGCGGCGGTGCAGGTCCAGCAGCAGCGTCGTGCTGCGCAGGAGCAGCGCGCGGCCCTCCGCGCCACCCTGCAGGAGCACCCAGACGATCCACAGAGCCGCGCTGCGCTGGCGGAGGTGACGGCGCTGCTGGAGACGGACTACGCTCAGACGCCCATCGGCGTGGTGCTGGTGATGCTGGAGCGCACGAGCGACGTGCAGGCACCACGTGCGTACTTGAGCGCGCTGGAGCAGTCCGTGGAGGAAGTCCTCGAGGGCTGCCGGGCGCGGTGCTGCGGCCGGCCGATCCTGCTCGCCTCGAGCGCGCAGAATGCACAACAGCAGCAGCAGCAGCGATCGGTCGCGTCGCGCTCGCCTCCCACGGCCTCCGCTGCTGCTTCTTCGTCGCTCGCCCCGACGCGTCCGGCGGACCCCAAGAAGAGGACAGACAAGCAGCTCCTCAAGAGTCGCACCACCACCACCATCGTGTCCACCGTGAAGGATCCGGTGTGCACCCGCACCACGCGGCCACTGCCGGCGCGTCCGGCCGCCACGTCGGCCAGCGGGGGTGGCTCCGCCAGCGTCGCCGCCACGCTGCACGTCTTGGAACTCAACAAGGAGCGTCGACTGGTCCAGTTTGACTTGTTAGGCGAAGAGCTGCTGCGGCAGGTAGCCGTGGACCTGCCCGAGCGCGGCGTGCTGCTGCGACGGCTGCTGGACGAGGCACAACTGTCCCTCGACGCACGGGCGGTCGTCGCCCGCGAGCGAATCCGCGCGACGCAGGAGCACCTCTTGAATGGTCAGGACACACGGGAGGCGCTGGCGTCTGCTCACACGCAGCTGGAAGGGGATGCGGCGGCACTGCGAGATCGTCTTGCTGCCCTGCAGACCCGCAAAGCTGGTTTGGTGGCGTGGGCAGAGGC
The DNA here is from genome assembly GCA_000482105.1 of Crithidia acanthocephali. Taxonomy (NCBI): domain Eukaryota; phylum Euglenozoa; class Kinetoplastea; order Trypanosomatida; family Trypanosomatidae; genus Crithidia; species Crithidia acanthocephali. The sequence goes on along the minus strand of AUXI01000032.1, from coordinate 54,123 downwards.
GCAGCAGGCACGAGCAGCGGCGGAGCGGCTGGCGCGGCTTGCGTTCGAGGAACAGCTGCGTGTGCGGCTGACGACGCACACGGAGGCGATGAAGGCGGCACAGGAGGCAGCGCGGCAGAATGCACTGGCATAGGAGAGAGAGAGAGTTTGAGCAGCGAGATCTCAGTTGGTGTGATTTCCGCTTGTTGTTGTTGGAGTTGCTTTTCCTCAACAATTTCTCAGTGTGTGTGTGTGTGTGTGTGAGTGTGTGCCGCGTACTCTCACTGCTGCCTGCAACTCGTCTGCTGAGGTGTTTAGAGAAAGAGTTTATCCCTTTGTGTGTGTTTGTCTCTCCCTTCAATATTCCAAATTATGTATTCTAGTACTATCGCGTGGATGGCGTTGTCGGTGGTGTCGTTTGCGTTTTCCTCCTCTTTTATTGAATGAGCGATCTCTCTTATGTATGATACACCCATTAGACACAATCGATGTCGTTGTAAGGCACACGTTCCTACAACTAACCAAAAAAAAAAACGAAGTTCTCACGAGAGCAAACACAGAAGACTGGCACAGCGCTTCGGAGAGTGTTTGCGTTCACCTCCGCGGTGACTCCATTGTTGCCCAAGGCAACTGCAGTTGCCCGTGTGTGTGTGTGTGTCGAAAGCAGAAAACCATTGGTGTACACCGTTTCTGTTCGCATTTTGCATTTCTCGAAAAGAAGCAACAACAACAAATCTGAACCAATTCGAAACTGCCTTTTCGCGTTTGGACTCGGCCTACACCATCGTGTGTGTGCACTACAGAGAGAGTGTGTTTGTGTCATTGGCTAATCCTTCTTTGAGTGCGCTTTCCGACTCCATCCCTCTGCTCTTTCTCTCTCTCCCTCTCACTTCCTACCTCTTACTTCCTATACGTGCTCAGCAGGAAAAAAAAAAGAAAGCAAAGAACTTCAATTTCGCAAGCACGCTAAAAAGAAAAAAAAATAACAAGCGGATAAGCAATGCTCACCACGCGTATCATCAAGGAGACGGAGAAGCTCCAGAAGGAGTGCCCACCAGGCATCACGGCGACGCCGACAAAGGACAACCCGCGTTACTTCATGGTGACGATCCAGGGGCCTCCGCAGTCGTGCTACGAAGGTGGACTCTTCCGCTTGGAACTCTTCCTGCCGGAGGAGTACCCGATGAAGCCGCCGAAGGTGCGCTTCCTCACCCGTATCTACCACCCAAATGTAGACAAGGTGGGGCGTATTTGCCTTGACATCATCAAGGACAAGTGGTCGCCGGCGCTGCTGATCAACAAGGTGTTGCTGTCGATTCAAATTCTCATGTCCAGCCCGAACCCGGATGATCCGCTGGCCAACGACGTCGCGGACCACTGGAAGGATGACGAGGCGGGTGCGCTGCAGACGGCGCGTGAGTGGACGCGCATGTATGCCAAGCCGTAAAGAGAGAAAGAGAAGCGAAAACTCGATAACCCATTTTATTATTATTATTCTATACTAGACTAATGTCCGACAGCTGGTCCGGTAGTTGATTTGTGTGCTTTTTTTTCGAATGGTTTTATGTGTGTGTGTGTGTGTTTTCTAGCTGTTGTTCGTATTGATGGGTTTTTTGTGTGTCAGGAAGAGCCTCTATATACCCTCTTACGGAATTACCTACTCCTCTTTGTTGCTGTTTTTTGTTGTTGTTGTTGCTTGTGCTTTGGTGCGACCATCCTATCTACTGGCATATCCAGAAGTAAAAACCATTTTTTTCTTTCTTTCTTTCCTCTGTACTGTTTAGTTCGATGGAGGCATCCTCTACTGTTGATGTGGATGTTGTTGTTTTTCTATGGTGTTTCGTATGTGTGTCTGCGCATGGGTGTGTTTGTCCTTTCACGATATCCTTTGTTTTTCTAACTTCTCGTGTGTGGGGACTGTATTTTTCTTTCTCACGTTTCCGTTGGATGAAACTGTATGTTGATCGCGCGTGTGTCCTCAGCTCTTGATGTGCTTCACTTGCCTTCCCCTGCAGCGAGACGGTTTAGGATAGAGTACTGGGCAAGCCAACCGCTTGACAGGGCTCCACTAGGTTTATCTTTGATTCTCATAGGTGCTTCTTTTTCACCTCTCTCGTTCTTTTTTTTTTATCTATTAAACTGTATGTGACGCTTTGAATTTCAAGCAAGCATGTAAGAAAGCAAAAGGGAAAAAAATGAACAAGATCGTGGCGCGGCGTGCGGATGTGCTGAGTAGAGTACCAATGCAAGCTTGGGTGTGTGTGTGTGTGTGTGTGCAAATGAGGCACCGTGCTGTTCTTCTTTCAACGCAGCACCGGTGACTCTTAACAAGGCGCACGACAGCTCTTTTTCTTTGTAAATTTAACGATGGCGTCGTGCCGTGCAATAAATCACCCTTTGCTGTTGAACTCTTCAACACGCTGCGTAGGTGGTCGATCGGACAAAACAGCGATAGTGCATGTTTGTTTACACTTCGACAAACGGCTTATGAAAGACCGCGTCCAGTTGCCCGTTTCAAAAGAAGAAACAGCGTGAAGCGGCGCTCTTTTCTTTTTCAGCCGCGTCTGCGAAGTGGACCCACAAATGCCTCCTTTCATCCATTCACCTCTTCCAATTCCTCTTTGTTTTTTGTTTTTGTTTTTGTTTGTTCTCATCGCATTTAACAACACACCCACGCACGGCGCAGCTCCTCACAACTCCATCAGACTCTTGTCGCAGCGCAACACAAGCCTCTTATCACTATTACTACTATTACCTTTTTCTTTTCCACTCAAGCGCCCGTCTTTTTTTTTTACTCCTTCTATTTCCTATTTCTCCATTTTTTTTCTCTCACGTAATCGCAAAAAAAAGAACCAGGCAATCATGGGTCGCTCTCGCCCTGCTCCGTCGGCCGGCCGCAGCCACGCCGCACCGCCGCCACCGCCGAAGAGGGCGGAGCCGATGCACAACTCCACGCCGCACACGCAGCAGGCCCACGCTGCGCCGCCGCAGCAGCCGGCCGTCACGAACATCTACGTGCAGCGGCCGATGGCGGCGGGCGGTGGTGGCTCTGGCATGCTGGGCACGATGGCCGCCGTCGCCGGTGGTAGTGTGATCGGGCACGGCATCAGCAACTACCTGTACGGCAGCAACAACCAGGCACCGACGCAGCCGGCGGAGGCGCAGCAGCTGGCCCAGGCCGCCGCGCAGGAGAACAACGTGTGCACGCCTCAGCTCGTTGGCTACTCGAAGTGCCTCGAGGCGAACCCGGAGTCGTCGGACAGCTGCAAGTGGGCGTGGGACTACTTTTTGCAGTGCAAGCAGGACAACCCCCAGACGCCTGCGTAAAAGCACACACACATTAATGTGCGCTCACGTAAATCTCTTTTTCGTTTTGATTGCCGCAGCGGAGAACGTGCGTGACAGCGGCCTCGAGAGACGACGGAATGAAAAGAGAGAAACAAAAAAAGCGAAAACAGAGAGTAGAATGCAAAGAGAAAAGAAAAAAACCGACGACAAGGTGAAAAGGTGCGCTGCAACGTGCGCACCACCACAGCACCTCGTCTCACCTGTCTTTTGCGACTGACTTTCTTTCTCCTTTTTCTTTTCTTTTTTTTCTTTTTGTTTTCCGTCGTTCCTTGGTGCATAGGAATAGTCAGGATATTTCCAAATCTTCTTAAGTGGCGCACAATCGTCTGATTTGTTTTTTGTTTTTGTTTTTTGATCCTTTTGCGCAAGCACTGAGTCAAACTTACAGTATTATTGTCATACTTAAAAGAGAAAACTACGGCAACAAGGCATGCAAAAAGTGTAGAGAAGAAAGAAAAAAAAAAGCTAGTCCGTGCAAACAGGTGAATCGGAAGGAGAGCCTGAGTTGTTCCACCGCGTGTGTTTGGGTGGGTGGGTGACCATCGTCCTGGCGGAGGTGCGCAGTTCATCTCTCTTTGCGATTCACAGCAAGCGAAAGAAAAATGCTTGAACAAACAGCACGGCTTTTCTTACCTCATCCCGGTTTATGTAAATTGTTTCCAAAAGGTTTAAAGTCGTCTTTTGTTTTTTGAGGACCTAGAACACTGCAAAAGAATACGAGCCCCACTCACGTTCTCGACGACTAGCTCCATGACTCACTTCTTCACTCTGTGTTTGTCACGCTGTACTACCTCCTTTTTCTTCACTTTTTTTTCTTCCTAAATCCCACTTTGCGAGAAGCAAACGTGCTCAGGAATCCCACGTCAAAAGCACACACACACACGCATTCTTCTGTCCTCGCCCAAACTCCACATTGGTTTATTTTACTCTCCTCTCGTTTCTGTTTTGTTTTACCATCCCTCTGCTTTGTTGTTGCCGTTGTTGTTGTGGTTGTTGTTGTGGTTGTTGTTTTCTCTCTCTGTCTCTGTCTTTCTCTAGAACCTCTAGTTGACATTGCACCTCTGCAGATACGAAGGCACACAATTCACTCTACCGTCTATTGTACCTCGCCCAAAACACACACATCGAGGAAGTGCGCAGAACCGAAATATCTACTAATTTATCATCTTTAGCACCTTGAGCAGTATGGCCGAGGATCACGATGGCGGACTGCCGAAGCAGCAACAGCAGCAGCAGCAGCAGCGTCCCGCGCAGACCCCCACCAGCACCCAAGGCTTCTTCACCACGCTGCTGAGTCCCCTCTACAGCTCTCCACGCACCCTTCCATCGCGTGATGCTAACTCAAACTTCGACGCCCGCACCACGTCTTCCGTTTCGTCGCAGGACATCTTTGGAGGACGCAGCCCCACCACCACCACGCCGTCCGCATCGCCCACCACGTCCACCCCAAACGCACGACAGGCCGCAGCGGAGATACACTCAGCGCCGCTCTCCGTCGGCCCCGCCTCAGGCAACGCGCAGCGTAGCAACAACAACAACAATAACAGCAGTGAGACACGACCGAAAGCTGGGCTGGTGCCAAGCCACTACCGCTTCTCGAATGGCACCGTCGCGCCAACAAACCTGCACAAGGCAGGGGTGCTCCACACGGTGGATGCGACGGCCGGCGACGACTACGAACACAACAACGCCACCACCGATCCGCTGACGGTGTCGGCGCAGAAAGGAGGTGGTCTGCTGGGGCACCCACCCGCACCTGTCGCGTCGTCGGCGCAGGCGGCCTCGGGGCAGCACGGGTCGGGGTCGTGTGCGCCGCACATGCTGGGTTATCGTCAGTGTCTAGAGGTGAACCCGGACTTCAAGACGAATTGCACGTGGGCGTTGGACAACTACATGCGGTGTAAAGAGGACACAGAACTGTGAAAGCACAGAGCTGCCATGAAAAGCTCTTGTTCCCTTTTTTGAGGGTCTTCTATTGCTTGTACTCGCGCGTATTTGTGTGTGTATGTGTGTCGAAAGGGTGGAAGGTCAGAAAAGGAGTAACGTATCTGTTTTCTCTTTTTTTTCCAATTCAAGATCCTTCACACTCTTTTCGCTTATTTTTTTTTTCTAAACTTTAAATGCATAGCAACCCAACCTTTATAAACGTGACATTCCTTTCTATTTCGTTCTCTCTCATTTGATTTCTACAAACAGGTTTATTGCTTTGTTTGTTTGTTTTTTCCTGTTTCCTAGTTTTCTGTACCTGACGGCACGTCTTTTTTCTTTTTCTTCTTTGACCTGCGATTTTCTTCTTTCTTGTGTATCTTTCTGTGCGCCGACAAGCAATGGTGTGTGTACACTACAACCTCGCCTAACACCAACCAATTCATTTCTCTTGTTGCTTCCACCTGCTACCTTCCACAGCAATACAAGTGAGAATTACGAACAAACAGTCTCATCTTGAATTGCTTGTTTTTCGTTGTTGTTGTTGTTGTTGTTTTTCTTTTTTTTTCCAATGACAGAACAGTATAAGTGAATGTCAAACATTAAAAACGGTTGTTGCACAGAGGTACACGCACGGACCCACACATGAGAGCTCGTATTATACACGCACGCCCGCACGGTGTCATTCTTGAGAAACAGGAGAGTGGACGACGTATCGGAACTCGTTGCTCTTTCTTTTCTGCTTCTGCAGATGTTGGTTTTTTGTTTTTTTTTTCTGATTAACTCTTTTTTTGCTGTTGTTTGTTTTTCCTCTGGTGTTGTGGTTGCTATGACTCTTCTCGCTTTTCTCGCTACTTATCTTAATTTCACTTACAGTTACTATTACTCCTTCTTTCCCATTGGACCGGAAAAACGCTCCGCATTGAGATTTATACACATACACACACATGCGCCAACTCTTTTTGTTTCTATTGTTCTTACACTTTGCTCTTTTTTTTCTCTGATTGTTTTCTCTGTGTTTCCTTCTTTTTTGCTGCTGGTGGTGAAGCTTGTTGCTGTTAATGTTGTTTTTTCATGTTTACCTTTTTTTGTTTTTACCCTTTTTAAACACTGGTGGTAGGTGAGCTAGTGCGAATTTCTGTCGCCATCAGCGTGCGTGACACATACATGAGCCAGGTGTTCAAATACAAGGAGAAAACACTTTCACCACCATCGAAATGATTAAAAGCTGAGCCTCTGTTGCTATTGTTACTATTATTGGTTCTTTTGTTAGAAAGAAAAACGTGTACAGTTACTTTTTTTCTGAATTAAAACGTGGTACGTACACCACACGTTTCGCTGCGCACTACCCGAGCGAGTTGGCATGCTGCGCAATCACCGATAGCAGCTCGTTTCTTTTCCTGTTTTGTCAGTATATGTGTGCGTGTGTGCCGAATACTAAGCCTTCGCGTCTCTTCTCGCTCTTCTATGCTGGTCGTTCCACCCTCTCCATCCTCCATCTGCTCTTTCTCACTCCTCATGCCTCATTCTTCACCCTCTTCTTCGCGATGGCCACACCCCCGCGTCCCTCGCCTGCTTGCTGCTTGCGCAACGGCACACGCATAGTTTCCTTCACTTTACACCTACCAGCCCTCCAGGTACTTTTCTCTGCCACGGAGTTAAAGAAAAAGCAAACACATTTCATCGTCTATTTCACGTATTAAAAAAAAAATGGGTCGTGGTCGCTCCTCGTCTCGCTCGTCCTCCGGTGGCTTCGGTGGCTTCCGCCGCTCCTCGCCGCAGCCGTCAACGCCGCCGCGCCGCACCGAAGTCACGAACGTCTACGTACAGCGGCCGATGTACGGCGGCGGTGGTGGCTCCGGCTTTCTCGGGAACATGGCCGCCGTCGCCGGTGGCAGTGTGATCGGGCACGGCATCAGCAACTACCTTTACGGGCACAACAACCAGGCACCGACGCAGCCGGCGGAGGCACAGCAGCTGGCCCAGGCCGCCGCGCAGGAGAACAACGTGTGCACGCCTCAGCTCGTTGGTTACTCGAAGTGCCTCGAGGCGAACCCGGAGTCGTCGGACAGCTGCAAGTGGGCGTGGGACTACTTCCTGCAGTGTCAGCGTGAGGAGGCCCCGCCGCAGTCGTCGTAAGTGTGCACAAAACAAAGCAAAAAGTGTGTGTGTGCGTGTTGCTGCTTGTGCGATTCGCACCACGTTCTTCACGACGAACACTTGAGTCATCAAAAGCTCGGACGCTGACTTGACCTGCGCACCTCTTCCATTGTATCAACGACATCCTCCCTTACGTCAACTCACCCTATTTTGTTTTGTTATCTTTCCTGTAAAGGTGCATATTGTCGCTTCAATTCGCTACTCGATGTGCGTGTATTTTTCTTCTGTTATCTTCTTCTTTTTTCTCGCTACCTTCGATAACAATTATTTTCTTTTTTCCTGTTTCACTATGAAGGTGTAGAGGAACGTGAGCTCCAAGTGTAGCAGGGTCCCATCTCTTCTCGTTTGGTGACCATCACCTCGCGCCTTTTTCTTCACATTTATTGTTTTTTACCCTCCATGCCTTTTCCACCTTTTGTTTGTTTATTTGCTTTTACTCCTCCTCTTTTTGTTTTCCTCCCGAAGATAACAATTTCCAGCTGAGAACTTTTGCTAAATCTCCAATCAGATTTGCTCACTACACCCAAAAAAAAAAAATCGGATTCGAGTAGAAAAGATGCTCTTTCCTGATCTTCTTTCTGTTGTTTCTCACTGCACTTATTATACCTGCGTTCTTTTAACAACCGTCTTTTTGTTGCTTGACATTCTCTTCTCTTCATCTCTTCACGCTTTTCTCTTATTTGGCCTCTGCCACTTATTACTTAACACCTGAAAACGCCTTCTCTGCAATCAGAAAAGAAAACAAACGAAAAAAAAGAGGTTGGAAGTCGTTAGACGGACGGTGCCGTGCGTTCTAATTGCGTGTGCAAACATGAGCGACTCCATCTTGTGCTGCAAGCAAAGCAGTCTCGGAAAAGCAAAAACACTACAAAAAGATTTCATCTTTTCGAAGAGAAAGAAAGGAAAACCGCTTCTGCACTGGACAGAAACAACGACGAAGGCATCACAAAAGCAGGTTTGTGTGTCACCACCAGCTGCCTTTCTACCTTGTCCTTTTCACCTCTGCATTCTCTCTCCTTCTTTTCAATTTCGGAAAACGAAACAGCACACAAAAAAGACGCCGCGCGTTTCGTACGGCGCCTGTGTTGTGTCAAACTGACAACTACACCGAATCGGTGAAACTGTCAGTGCATTAAAACTGTTCAAGCCGTTTTCCTCAAAACGCACTCTTTTCGTTGCACTCTGACTTTGTTTTGTTTGTTTGTTTGTTTTTATTCCGTTCTGTGTGTGTGTGTGAAGCACGACGCCGAAAGTGAGATCCCTTTTTGGTGCTTCCATGCACGCGTCAAAGCACTCGGCGCGACCTCGCGAGCGGAGAGCTGCCAACATCCCACCGCCTCCGTCGTCTCCACCGTGGGGTGTGCTGGTCGCCAGCATCGCCCCGACCTGCGAGAACGGCTTGCTCACCTACGCGAAGACACGCTACGGCGCTCTGTGCGCTGCCGTGGCGCACAACGACGGCGCCGTCGACGAGACGCTGCTGACAGCGCCGGGCGATGCGTGGCTGTGGCGTCACGTGCCCGTGTTGCAGCGGCCAAGGCACTTTCCTTTGACGGCGCAGGCACCCAACGCCTGCGTCCCACCGCAGCAGCAGCAGCAGCAGGAAGGTGTATTGGGCGATGGGCTGACCGTCGAGACGGCGGACGCGCCGTACGCATCCCTCCGCGTGCTCATCCCCCTCTGCAGCACTCCGCACGGGCAGGTGACGTTGGGCCGACTGGACAGCAACGACATCGTCCTCGAGGCAAACGCCTGCGTCAGCAACGTCCACTGCTCCTTCAGCGTCCAGCCGGGCAGCACACGCGGCGTGGCGGGTGTCGGCGACGACGTCGACTCGCAGACCACCACCACCGCTGGCCGCACCGGCTGTCCAGCGGATGTTCGAGGGACGCAGCCGTCACGGCGGCGCGTCGAGGCGCCGTCAAAGGCACCAGGTCCGGCCACGGAGTACATCCTCCTCTCCGACTACAGCAGGAACGCGTGCATTGTGAACGGCGCCGCCGTCGGGCAGGGCAAGTCGGCGCGGCTGCACAGCGGCGACACGGTGGAGCTGATCTACGGTGGCCAGAAGCACGTCACGGACTACAACCTGATGTTCACGTTTCTCACCGCGGACGGCTTTCTCGAGTGGGTCGCGAAGCAGCAGCGGCAGCAGCTGAAGGGCGGTGTGGCAGAGAAGGGGAAAAGCCTCGCCGCACCGCGTGCCACGGAAAGCGCGGCAGCAGCGCAGCAGCGGCGGCGGCGCCAGCAGCGGACGGCCGCCCGCCGCCACGCCTTGCTGTGCCGTGCGCGGTGGAACGTGGAGGCGCAGGTGCGTCGCATGTACGCCCACCGCGTGGAGGAGTTCTACGTGCTCGACAGAGCAAACCCACTGGGGAAGGGTGCCTTCGGTGTCGTCTACAGCGCCGCCCTGCGTACGGGCGATGCGACACGCAGCGGGGCGTCAGCAGCCGGTGCGTCTGCGCCGTCGTTTTCCGCCGTTGCCGCGCGTATTTTGGCAAAAGCTGACGTGGGGGGTGATGGAACAGGGACGGAGGCGTCCAGGCAGAGTGGAGAGTTGACGGATCAGCAGCTGCAACAACGCGTGTTTGACACGGCGGCGGCCTGTGTTTGGACGGCGGACCCGGCCGAGGAAGCGCAGCTGGCGGAGGCGTACGTGCGAGAGAGGGAGCAGCGTCCGCCCACCGCCGTTCTGCGTGCGACGAGTGCCGCTGCTGCTGCTGCTGGTGCTGCCGCTGCCGGTGGTGGCGGCAACACGAGTGGTCCTCCCGTTCGCCTCGCAGACGCACCTGCCCCGCGCATCTTCGCCGTGAAGGTAATCCGCAAGCGACGCATGCTGCTCGACATGCTACAGCAGCAGCAAAGGGAGGCGGAGAACGCGTATGTTAACCCGTCGGCAGCAGCAGCGGCACGGGGACGTGGACGAGGTAACACACCTGCGCCGACGGCGATGCTGACGGCATTGTCGTCCATGTCCGCAAGAGAGGCCGCCGTCCTTTATCAGCTGGCGCTGCTGGAGACGCAGCCGGATGACTTGGCGGAGCAGCGACGCGAGGAGTGGACCGCCGGTGCCTTGGCGAGTCTGCAGCTGGCGGAGGCGGCAGGTGTGGCAGGCGGCCACGGCACCTCAACGCAGGACAGCATCGGGACTTGCCTCGACCGGCTTCCCTCCACGCTGACCGCCGACACGCAAGACGGCGACACAATGATCGAGAAACCGCGCGGCAAAGCCGAAAACGGCGACGCGTGGGCTGTCGAGGCGTGGCCCTCGCGTGTCAATCCGACCTCCTCCCCCGCAGCCTCCGCTGCTGTTACGGTGTGGCAGCAGCGCGAGCGGCGACTGCAGCGTCGGCGTGAACTTCTCCTTCACCTCCCCGAGCCGCTGCGCCACTCCTATGAGCGGGAGCTGTCGCACCGCCGTCGGCAGCAGTGCGAGATCAACATTCTGCTCGCCGTCCGTCACCCGTGCGTGACGACGTTGTACGAAGTATTCGATCTGCCAGATCAGCTGGCCCTCGTGATGGAACAGGAAACTGGTGGGGAGGTGTTCGAGTTGATGAAACCCTACAAGCGCCGCCGGCATACCCGACGAGCGGTAAAGCAGCCACGAGACGACGACGCACGCGGCGCCACAGCAGCGGCCGCCAACGACGACGAGTGGGTGTACGAAGACGTCGACCTGATCGGCGTTGGCGGCCCGCTGCCGGAGTACCTGGTGAAGCTCATCATCGTGCAAGTCCTCGAGGCCGTTCTGCACCTCCACACCATGGGCATCATTCACCGTGACTTGAAGCTGGACAACTTGATGCTGCACCGCCCGTGCGACCGCTACGCGCTCAACGCGCTGCAGCTGCAGATGCTGCTGCAGCAGGTGAGCGACTACGAACGCACACCACGGACGGAGCCGCGTCGCGTTCCGCATGGCGTGGACTCTGCTGCCTCGTCCGCGTCGTCGTCGTCGTCGTCGTCGCTCTCGCCGTACGCGCACCCCGTGCGTGGACGCATGATGGAGGAGGTGGAGTACACCAACCCCCTCTCCGTCCTCCACACCGTGCACATCCCCCGTGCGATGTGGCCGGTCGTGAAGGTGACCGACTTTGGGCTGTCACGCGTGCTGGACCAGCTGCACACCCGCCCCTCCGCCACCTCCGAGGCGGACAGCGCAAAGGAAGTGCCGGAGCGGGTGCGTCTTATCTACGCCCGCAACGATGCCACGACGGGCTGCGGCACGCCGAGCTACGTTGCGCCGGAGGTCATCCAGCCGGCGCTGCGTCCTGATAGGGTGGGCTACAGCGCTGCGGTGGACATGTACTCCATCGGCGTCATCACCTACGGGCTGCTCACCGGACGCACACCGTTCCCCACACGGCGAAGCCCACGCAACCCGGGCCACACCTGGGTTGACTACGATGCTCCGCTGAGGTTCGATCGCCATCGAAAGCGTGACGCGGCCCAGCAACAGCAGCAGCAGCAGCAACAAACGGTGCCGCGTGGGATGACGATGGCGGAGGAGCCGGCCGCCTGTCTGCCGGCGATGACAGTGGGAGAGTCCGTACGCGTCGCCGCGCCGCCACCGCTGTCGACGGCCCCGTCCAGCAGTGAGAAGGGGAGAGGTGTGGGCGGGTCTGCGGAAGCGCGTCCGTCAACGACGGCACACACCCAGCGGTGGCGGCAGCACGTTGACGCGTGGGCTGCGCGCCTCCTCAGTGTAGAGGCCGGCCACAGCGGCGGCGGCGGCGGTGGTGACCGCACGGGAGAGTCATCGGCGTCTGCCCCGGCGTTCTTTTCCACCGCGGTGGGCGAACTGCGACGCTCGCTGCGCAACTACGCCAACGGATGTGCCCTCCACCACGAGGTGGTCGACTTGGACCGACTCATGTACGTGTCGATGGCGGCGGCGCAGAGGGCAATAGAGGGCGACAAGGGTAGCACCAACGCAGGCATGTCGGACACTGCTGCAGGGCGGGTACGAGGGCCGGACGGCGCGGTGTGTGCCGTGCTCCTGCCACCCATCTCCGCCCTTGGCGCGTCATTTCTGCGTGGGCTGCTGGAGAAGTATCCGCTGCAGCGGCTCACCGCTTATGAGGCGCTGCAGCACCCGTGGCTGCGTGAGTGCGTGGCGGCGGAGCCGACACCACCGGCACACAACCCCGCCACTGTATAAGTACGCGGATTGGCAGAGTGAGATCGTTGAACGGACAAAGCGGGTGTGGGCAGGAAGAACTCTGTTGAAACAAACGAAATGTCCGGCTCTGGTATCGGATTGAGTTGTCACCGGTGTTGTGGGTGCTTTTTGTTGTTGTGTGTGTGTGTGTGTGTGTGTGCTTTGAGTGCTGCGATTTTTTTTTTGCTGCTTCGAAAACACGTGAGAAGGAAAAGCTGAACGACATCGCAACGAGGTGTGCCAAGAGCGCTCTACGCTAGTGCGAAAGGAAGGTGCGGAGATCACTCTGCGTCCTTCTGCAGGCCAGCGTCACTTGTGAACGAACTACCTTGACTTCTTGCCTGTAGTCCTCCTCTCCTGCTCATTCGCTTCTCGCTCAGCGCCTCTCGGCACTTTGTCTTCACATCTTTCTCTCTCCCTAGTTCTCTCTCTCTCTCTCTCTCACTCTCACTCTCACTATCTTGCTTCTGTACGCTGCAAAGCACTCACCACGCGCATTTCCTTTCAAAGCTGACCCTTCTGTAAACACAGGTCTCTTTTTTTCTACTTCTCAAATCTGTTTGTATCTTTTCTGCATCCAACCGCACCGTGCGTCTATCTTCCTTTTTCGTGGCTGACGTAGAGCGCCATTTCTTTGTCTGCATCCCTCCTTTCTCTTTTTGTCTGAACCATTGAAACCGTCAAGTTGCGAATTTACACCTCAGAGTCGGTGGAGTCTTTCTCTTCCCCTGTCAACCTCTTCGAATCTTGTTGCACCGTTTCTTCGTTTCACGTCCACGCGGATAAGCTTCGTGACCTCGCCACAATTATCTCTTTTTCTCTTTCCTTTCTCGCTGATCAAAACTGCAAGCGACGCGGTTTTTCTGTGTGTGTGCGAGTGCGTTTGGAATTCAAATCTACCCAAAACCGTTTAGTTTTTTTTTCACTCCTTCTCTTCTGTGTTCTTGTTTATTTGTTTGTTTGTTCTCTTTTGTTTTTGTGTGCACGACATCGCAGAGTCGTCGGACGGCAGCTTAGGCGAAATCCTATTTCTTCCTAAATCATCATTCTTCCGTAAACTTCTGTGTTGTCTTTTTTTTTTTTACATTCTTGCGTTTCGCGTTTTTTTTTTTCTTTTACCTTCTTTTTGTTGTTGTTGTTCTCTGCTTTCTTAGTTTTCTAGCTGCTACGTAGCTTCACCATTCTCCTCGTGTTTTCTCTATAAACCGCGTGTCTGTGCCTGCTTAAACCATCAAAACGCCAGCTACAAAAAAAAGTGAAAACTGTACTATCACACACACGCACAGCACCTCTATTGGCCTTCTTCACATTGCCTTCCTTTTCCTTTCAGCTTTTCTCTCTCTCTTTGATTCTTCCTGTGTATCAGTTACATGTATATGATTGTTTCCGCCACATCAAGCAGCTGAGTTTTTTTTTCTTTGTAAAATTCCCGTACGTGCTGTATATTGAAATCACGCCAACTGTTTTGACTTTTGATATTTTTTTTTCCCTTCTTTTGTTTTTCACAGCTCCGTCTCTTTTTGTGTAGAAAGCTCTCCTTCCTTAGTAGTTTTTTTTTCCTGGTTATTTTCCCCCTTCTCCTTCACCAGCTTTCATTTCTGCTCTCTGTTTCTTTCCCCTGTGCGCCACCAAAAAAAAAAGGAAGCACAACATTTTCGCTTGTGTCCGGTCCACTCCTTTCATCTAAACCGTCTAGTGTTCTTCACCGACGCGTCTCAGCATACCACTCTCGATTTCTCCCTTCCCAACTTTTTGTGTATATATGTGTATGTATCGGGAAGACAAGAACCGTTAGTGCATGTGAAGCAACATCCAGCTACTTTTTCATTTTCATTTTCTTGTTTGTGCTGGTTCTGCTTTTCTGGACCGAAGCTTTCCTCCATTCCTTTCTTTCCATTTTTTTTTTCTGATCAGGAAAACTCTCAGTACATTTTTCTTTCAAATACACGGAACCATCGTACGACTCAAGACGAAACCTACTTTTTTTTCTCTCTCCACTACACCTAATATCTGTTTCCTTACTTTGTCTTTTCTCTGTTGAGTCCAGCTTCGCTTTTTTTCTCTTTTCTTTCGTGTCGACAACCAGCTTTGCAACGCTGTATAGATAATCTCTCTTTCAACCAAAAAAAAAGGTCATCATGGAGCACCGACCGGAGCCGCAGCTGACGTTCGCGGAGGCACGCTACACGAACTCGTCCCACCCAGTCGCCCCGACCTTCCCCGCTGGCTGCGATCTCTTCTCCAGCCTCGCCAACGGCGACTCCATCGCGCGCAGCTTCGTCCAGGTCGCCGTGCCCACCCTCTCCGTCGTGCTCGTCATCCTGTGGCTGGCGCGGCGGACCGTTAGCTGGCTCCAGTGGCGGCAGATGCAGCACCTCGCCCAGAGCTGGGACACCCTGCCGCACTACGCGGACGCCGTGAGAATGGCGAATGAACTGCACCACCACCACCACCACACCCAGCCCGACGCGCACGAGGCAGCCACGGAGGACCAGAACTGTACCATCTGCATCTCCACCACGATCGAGCATCCGGTGGCGCTGCTGCCGTGTGGACACCAGCAGTACTGCGCACACTGCATTGTGCAGCTGTGGGAGTACACCGGGGTGTACCGCCAGCTCAAATGCCCGCTGTGCCGCCAGCCCGTCGAGCTGATGTGCCCGGTGCAGGTGGAGGGCTCCACGCCGTCCATCGACGACGTGTTGCTCCTGCAGAAGTACAACGGCGGTTTCTGTGGAGTGAGAAAACACTCGCTGCTGGATCAGTGGGTGCTGCGTCTGCGCGCCGTGACCAGCGCGCGGCTGCTGCCCTTTGTCATTGGGCTGCGCATTGCCGTGCTGCACGTGACCATCTTTACGTACATCATCCTGCCTTTCTTTGCCTCCGACTCCGCCGAGGCGGTGACTGCGCGCGTCGTAGAAAAGATGTCCGCCTCCGACTCGGCAATAGGTGCAGTGAGTGCCGTGGTGGTGCAGGCGATCGCAACAGTGCTGCAATACGCCGTCACGTACGCGGACGACCTGTTCGTGGTCGCCATCAGCGTCATCCTGACGGGATCGCTGCTTCAGTCGACACTCTTCACGGACTTGAAGCTGTAGAGGAAAAAAGGAGCGCTGGTCGTGGCCGTTCCTGGATGTGTAGATGCTGCGGCGGCCTTCGCGCAGCTTTGATGTGCTTTAAGGTTTTCTCTTTCTTTTGTGTGGATGCGCGCGCGACTGACGCATCGTTCGCTTTCCGCTTTCCTTTACAACAGCCTCCTTCCTTTGCTTCGTTGCCATCAAAAAAAAAAGGAGCATTTCATTTTATTCCGTCACCGACCTTTCATCCACACGCCAAAACAAAAGCAAATGAAAAAAAAAAAACGAGACGTAGCAGCCGGAAAGCGGCGAACGGAGCAAAGCGCAGGTCCCTCCGTTGCCTGTTGAAGAGTTCTTGTCGTTGCTGCTTTCTTTTGCTCCGTAGCTTTGAATCATCCACACCGGCACACACTCCTCAATGCGCCGCTGCTTTTTTAAGCGCTCAAATGCCAGGTTTCGCTTCCCGATCCAATGTTCAATTGCCTCCTTTCCCTTTCCCAAAACCACACCTTTTTTTCCTCCTCCTCCTTTGCCCCTAAAGGTTCCTTCTAGACCTAGGGGTGGGCTATCATGGGAGGCTGCTCCTTCCCGGAAAGAGGCTGGGCTGGTGCGCAAGGAGTAAGCTGGGCACATCCGGAGAGCCCAGCAGCTGCTCCTGCGAGGAAAGGAAAAACACCCCCCCCCCCACACAAAAAAAAAACCCTCCCCAGACGACCCAAGCGAAAAGACTGCCGAAGAAGATCGCCAAAACGAACGCGATGCTAATATGACCAGACTGGCTTTAACCGCAGAGCTGTGAGGCAGCTGTTGCTTTTTGTGTCTAAAGTGCGTGAAACACTCTGTTTCAGTTAACGTGTGTTCGACGTGCCGTGTACCACGTCCATCTTTGCGCGCTCCCAAGGAAAACGGTGCTACGAAGCCTATCTCGCATCCGCTATTTAGCCGTCATCACCTATATTGGCTTGCACCGTGAAATCCAAGGTCTGACACGTTGTTTTCTCTTCATCTTTTTTGTGTGTGTCACCTATCCGAGTTTCCGTAAGCGAGTAACACCAATCATTGGCTTCCGTTTTTTTTTCTCTGATGGCCGAAAAGAAAGAATCGATACAAAACGGTGAACGCAATCATGTATAATAAAAAAAAAAACTACGTATATGTGTGTATCCAGTAAATAGTACCGCAGTACTTTAGCAGTAGGATGGGAAATCATGAGATCAGCTAAATAAACACACTTTTTCTCTCGAAGCAGAATCAACAAGCAATCAGAACAACAATAACAGAAACAAAAACAGTGTGCTTTCTCTACATAAAATCAAACTTCCATCTTTCTCTCTCTCTCTCTCTCTGTCCTTCGCCTTTCCTGCTCTTTTTGTCTTTCTGTTTTCATCAACCACCTTAACTTCTTTTTTTTTATAAGCGAATCAGCTAAACTAAGGTAATCTAGATCGCCAAGTCAATCTCTCAGTCGCCAAGATGACGATGAACTTTGGTAACATGACCCTCGGGGGTGCCATGGCCACCTTCGGCGGTCAGTCCAACCCGATGTGCAACTACACGAGCCCGCTGGCAAAGAAGTTCGTGTACAAAGAGATGGGCAAGGTGTACTACCCGCTGCGCCGCCACGTCTTCCGCACCAAGGTCCGCACCGCGGCCGAGATTCGCTTCAACGACATCGTGAAGAACTACATGAAGGACAAGATGACGTTCAAGAAGGGCTGCTACGCCGCCACGATCACCAACACCGTAGAGCTCGACCACATGGGAAGCATCATCCCGAAGGATGAGTACGAGGTGAAGCGCCTGACCAGCTACATGACCAGCAAGAAGATGAGCAACGACTACAAGAAGCACATGCAGGAGCTCTGGACCCGTGTGCTCTTCGTCTGCGAGTCGACCAACCTGGTCGGTGTGACCGAGAACGCCATGACCCAGAACTCTCGCCCTGGTACGGATGAGGAGTTTATGTCCCTCATTTGGTACTCCTCGTTTGCCACCACGCTCGTCGCGTTCGTGGTGACGATCGCCATCTGGTGGTACCGCTACGGCCAGGCCCCTCAGTACGCTGAGTTCAAGTAATCAGTAGATGAGGTCTTCACAAGTCAAAACTAGCTTCTTTTCTTCCTTTTCTTTTTCACTTGTTGTTTCCCACCTTTTTTTTTTCTGGTCGCCGTCATATCTTTTCTTGTAACAAAGCCTGATTAGAAACCTTAGGAATTAGGATAATTATATTTCTTTTTAGCTTTTTTTCCACTTGAAGAGACGAAAAGGGGAAAAGAAAAGTTATGCCATTATGATTCATGGCCCTCTTCTTCATCTTTATTTTCGTGCTCTTAGCAGTATGTTTTTCTGATATTTTTATTTGAGCTTATTTTTGCTGCGCGTTTATATTTTACGCGAGTCAAAAATCGTATTGAAAAAAAAAACGTCTTTTTTCCTTAATATGCGCGCCTCTGAGGCACCGAAATGCGCGCAAGCAGCGTGATTGCACCGCAGTACAATCTGCCGGTGAACGATTGCGAGAGTCTCTCGCAGCGCATTTATTCGCTTGTGTTTAGTGGTGCTCTGTCACGCCCTCATGAGCTGATGTCAATCGGGCAGTTTCTGTGCCTCTCAAGTCATCGTCGATGCTGGAAAAACACAGCTTGGTGCATCCATGAGTCCGTAGCTGGAATCTACAACCGTTTTTTGGATTGTTCTGACTTATTTGCTAGCCAATCGCAAAGAAAGAACCAAAAATGAACGCAAGAAAGCCAACATCTTTCCGCTAACAATCTTCACCGGTTTCTGTTTGACTCTCTTCTTCGTTTTTCCTCCAAATCACAAACAAATTGCTATAACTGCTTTTTTTTTTACTGTTGTCAACTTTGTGTGATATACGCATCGCCACTTATACAGTTAACAGAACCGACGTGCCTTGCACAACAGCAAACACCACTTTCGAGAAATATATCAATAAGTAGCAGAACTTACGTTTTCGAAAAAGCGGAGGGATGTTGAACACTGCACGGAAAGACCACGTCGTGGAGCTTTTACAAAAGCTGAAAAACACTGTCATGCCAAAAAGTGTGGACAGCGGTGAAGCAATCACGTATCTCGCACTCAAGGATACGATTCTTGACAATGCAATCACAATTCTTGACGCGTCAGAGCCGATCGAAGCAACAAGGCCGGCAGCTGCTCTGTGCGTCGACCATCAAAAGCTTGCAAATGCCGTCCTTGAACGCACCTTTGACGCTCACGCTCAGCTGCTGCGGCAGAGGCTGAAGGAGGCGGAAGAAGAGGCTGAAATGTGGCGTAAAGTCACGCTGTTCGGGAGGCACAGAACACTTCCAAGCTCAAGCACGGATACAACAGCTGCTCTGCTTGCAGCGAGGGAACAACACTGTTCCCGCGGCACACAGACGACGGCAGAAGCCGCCGTTTTGATTCCCAGCACGACTGCGCCTCCACCGCTTTTTTCGAATCAAATGGCAGCAATCCAGAGCTGGTTTGACAGTCAGAGTGAAAGCACGATGGCCCTGCTCGACAAGAAGGTTGCATTGCTCTGCACCACAAACCTCCCTCAAATACTCGAGAACGGCAGTCCGCTTGAAAACAGAAAACCGAAAGTGACGACCGATGCAGCGACCGATTCAGACACAGACAACCGTTTCTTACCTGATCGGCCCGCGGCAAATCCCTGTCCTCCACTGGGAAAACCTTCTTTGAAAGCGAAAAAACGCAAAATGGTATCCGGTCCAATCGTTCCTATTAAAAGCCCCGCCGGAAAGAGTCCAGCAGGTACACAGAAAGGCGCCACTTTCTCGCCTGCTAAACATGCAGAGAATGCGGTTTTTGCACGGCAAGGAAGCATGCTATCCAGCCCGGTGGCGCATGGTTTCGAGGACGACAACCTCAGCGAACCGTTGTATGTCCTGCACACTTTGCATCTCAAACCCCGTAACAGCGTCTCCCCAACTAGCACTACTCATTTCCCTCGCAATGAAAAACGAGGTCGGCCGTCCCAGCTGCCACAGCTATAAATGGCAGGAATGCGGATGGCAGGCCAAGTGAGAGAAAGCAAAAGAGTAGGCCTTATAGATAATGTGGCTGCATTTGTCAAACAGGAGCTCACAGCACAGACGTGCAGTATATATAAAAAACAAATTCGACGCTCATTCATCGATCGCCCACATGTACTATTACTTTTATTCCATAATCGATCCTTTCTCTCTCTCTTTTTTTTTTTTTAATGGAACGTGACATCAGTTCTTCATCACTTCGCTGATTGCTTCTTCTTTTTGTTTTTCTCCTCACCATTAATGATCTTCATGCTTTTCAATTCACGTCACAGAACTGAACAAATCAGCTTTTACTTCATGGAAAAGGGTTAAAAGCGTTCATTGATTATGCTTGATTTCATGTTTGTCCATGGCTTGCAAACCTTTGTGTTGCAGTTCTTTTTTTTTTTTCTCCCTACCTATCTTCACGACTGTTTTATACATCCTCCTTTTTTAGTTGCCCTTTGATCCCCTTTTCTTTCGATTTGAACTAGTTGTGGTTGGCTTTCCTTTTCTTTTTCTTCTCCTTCTTTACTTTGCCTTTGGAACCCTGAGCACGTGCTCCCTATATATATCTATCTATACAAAGGATGAGTGAGGGGAAAAGAACGACTAAGAACAACTGGTGCGAAGAAGAACAGTGGAGGCTTAGTGGAAGCCAATCAACTTGCAGCGTCGAAAAACACTTGAGTTTTGCTTGCACTTGTCTTGTTCGTCAAAAGTATCTTCTTCTTGTGTTGCTGCTGTGCATTTCACGCGACCTTCACTCGATTGAGTAAGGAACTATCACCCTTAACCACCGGGCAATAACAAGTGTGTACCTGTATGTCAGTCTCTTTTTGAGCACTTCACAATTTCCTCTCCGATGTGTTTTCTTTTTTGACCCTATGGTCATCTCACGTTGCTGTTTCTACACTCAAAAGCGCATATCTCTTCGTTGCTGTGGTTGTCATCAACAAAACTAGCATTCAAATCTTGCTTCCTTACCTTTTTTTTTTTTTTAGTTCAAAACAGACTTCCTTTCATCTTTTTTCCTTTCAAGCCATAATACACTGTTTGTGTGTGTGTGTGTGTCTGTCTTATACGTAACGCTTTTTAACACCGCAGGGACTTCGAAAAAAAAAATGGGCTGTGGTGTTTCGCAGTCTGTGCTGCAGGGCAACGACGATCTCTCAAAGTCGGACGCTTTTGTCCGCCTCTGCACAGGTGAGAAAAATCCTATTGCCGTGCAGCTGAACACGTACTTCAACGCGATTACGTCCGAATGCCTTTACAAGTCGCAGGGTGATATGAATGGCTACGAGCGCCTCCTTGCAAAGCGTCCAACAGAGATCACTGTGAACCGCAGCAAACTGGCTGCTCAGCGCCATGGCATCGGGCACAAGCCTCTCACTGTTGACGGGGTCAACGACATTATGAACCTCTTCTTGGGCCACGTGATCAAGTCGCTCGAGCGACGCAAGTGGAGCGGCTCGTTTAACTACGCGCTTCTCCAACCAATGCCTGATGTCGCTGACGTCGCCAACGACTCTGCTGCCAATGCTCTCCACCCATCTGCGGTGCAAGCCGCTGGCTCGCCGCAACTATCGACTGTGAAGCAAGGCAGCGCCGCTCCCAGCCGTAAAAAGAAGGCGGCCGCGGCGGCGGATGTTGTGGCAGCCGATCACCAGGCAAACTCACCTGCAACTCTCGTGGCTGACTCACGGAGGTCCAAGCGGTCCACCACCACCATCCAGACAAACGCTACCGGCAACAGCAACACCTTGTTGTTCATTGACCACGGCAATGGCAGTCGCCGAGACGACAATCCAAGCCGCCAGTGGCGAATGGAACTGACGGGGAACATTACCTACCCCTCCGTTGACGGTGCCCTCACTCTGATCTGCGACTGCAAAGTTGCGTTTCTCTTTTTCACCTGCGACACGAATCTGCCAGCTCCGCGAGCCAGCACCAAGCTGCCGGAGTCACTTTCGACCCTGTGCCCGAACACGCCTCTTCGCACGTCATCTGCACCTGAGCGTTCAGCACTGCCGGCTGCAGACGCGGTGGAGTACCTGGGGCCCCTGGAACAGCCACCAGCTGGTACGGCCGTGGAGGGAGAAGGCAGGCAGCCGGTCACCTGTGGTGGGTCAATTTGGGACGACAACGAAGGTCAAGTGCAACAGCCTGCTCGGTCAACGCCGGCCGACGGCACAGTAGTTGCCGCGGGCAACTAAGGACAGCAGCAAAAACCCAAGGAGAGCCTACAACTTGATATTTCCACCGGTTCTCTAAGTGCTGTTTTTTTTTTCCCTTCCCTGTTGTTGATCCTTTTCTGCTTTAACGTGACAGGCTTTGGGGATCAACCAAGACCCTTTTCTTTTCTTTTTTTTTTTGCGTTCTTCTTCTAGTTTAATAGTTCACCGCTCCTGTCTACTTTTACCACACTTTCTCTCTCGTCGCTTTGCGATTGGTCAGGTTCTCGAGTCTGCTTTCGGCACCAGCTACCGTGAACAACTCGAGCACAACAAACCACCTGCTTTTCTTTTTTTGCGTTCTTAAACTTGTGCTTATCGTCGTTCCATACGCAGCCCAAAACGACACCAAAATAGTGCTCCAATTTTTCTTCGTATAGGGTAGAAGTACATTTATATTGATTTTTCCCTCTTCTTTCCTTCTTTCCTCTCTCAGTGCTTGCGGTGGGACACGTGCAGATGCCTAACATGGACACGATAATTGTGTTCCTTCTTTTTAAAGCGTGCCTGTGTCTCTTTTCGCAAACGTGCCATATCTCTCTCTCTTTTTTTTTCTTTCTTTCTTTTTCCAAAAGAGCGGCACAGCTCACCTAGAGCCAACGGCAAACGGAAACCCTGTAGAGCTTGTCAGTTGACCGCTTCTGTACTTCATGTCACTATTCCCCTTGCTCCAGCCTTCGTCTTCCATTACACGTGTTTTTTCCTCTCTGTTGCCACGGCCATTTGCTTCTTTTTTTTTTAACTTGCTACTACCGTATTTTGTTTGTTTCTGACGAAGAGGAAAAGCACGAGAGAGGGTTGTGATAGAGTGTGTAGGTGTCTCCCTCTGCGAAGGACGTTTCTGTGCACTGCCGTCTCGGCAGCGTTCTTGTTGCAGCCGCTAGCATGCCACTCTCCCGTCACATATCTCTCTCCCTCTCTCTGTACGAACACACAGCCCTACAAACTCCTCTTTAGTCCTCGAGCAACACGTACTGTGGCGGAGCTGCGCTTTGTCAACGTAGAGCAAAGTCTTACGTTCTTCTTCTAGTTGTCTGACTCGTGTTTCTCCATTTCTTTCTCCTTTTCTTTCTCCCTCTTCTTTTTAGTGATTGTTTTGTTGCTTCCGTGACTCGTCTTGTTGTTATTGTTTTGTTCTTCGTCAGATCCGCAATTATAGCTTCTTGTTCTTATCATTTTTCTTTCTTTCAAAATTCAGTGCTGACTCTCGTTAGTTGCGAGCTCTAGTGAGCTGTTGAATAAGTGCAGGTCAGAAGCTGGACAACGCACATCCTGCTTTCCTTCAATTCATTTTTTTTTTCTTTCTCTTTCTTCTTTTCACTTGCTTTCTCTTACAGTGACGAAGGTGTTTTGCAAGTTGACACTGTGTTTGCAGGGAAGCGGTACTTTAAGGCTTTTTCTCTCGTTTCTGGTTCTCTTTGCGGTTTTAAGTATTCAAGCGCTTCGGACCGAGTTGTCAGCCCTTCCTGCTTCACCGTTTTCGAAGAAAATTGTATTTTCTTGCGCGATGCTTGTCCTCCTTTGCGGCCTTTCCTCTTTCTTTTGGTTTTCTTTTTATTATTATTATTTTTTTTTTCATTCGTCTAATCCTCTCTTGTTGTCGATCGTCTTCATCTCACAAACGCGTTCACGCAACTGCATATAGCTGCCAATGTGCGCAATAATGCATGCGTGCGGGTGAAAAAGACTCTGATCTTCCACCAGCGACACTTAAACAAGCTGAGCCACTTCACATGCGCTGCCACTGGTGAGGTCCACCAGCCACGTTGATTGTTAAGCAAGTGTTCTTTTTGTTGTTGCTGTTGCTGTTATTGTTTCCGTTTACCTTCCTTCCTCTTCTTTGTTGGGTGAATTCGCCTCTCACTAAAGCCGCTTTCTGCATTTGTTAGCATCGTCATGAAACTGCACGGCGGTGTGTTATTGACTTCGACATTCTCTCTTTCTTTGTCTTTTACTTGCAAGAAAGAAGCAAGCTATTGGACAGTGCGTACGCAGTTCCATTCAAATGCCAAGACGAGGCTTTTTTGTCTTCCCACTAGGCACCTTTTTCCCTTTGTGTGTACGTGTAAGTTTTTTTTTTTTCTTTTGCAACCGTTGCTGTGTTTTCCTCCTGAGCTTTCCGTGCCATACGCAGCCGACCAATTGATGAATGACGCAAGGTGGAGAGAACATCAAAGGGCAACTTTTTCGCATCTTTTTATCCCCTCAAGTCTCTCCACCCTTCACGGTTGTCGTCTTCTTGCATATCAAGTCTTCCGTTTTTTTTTCTTTCTGCTACCTTCTACTTTCCTTCGTCAATAATATACCTGTGAATCTGTTTTTTTTCTCTTTCCTTTTCTGTTGTGCGTGCGTGTGTTTGATTGTAGTTAAAAAATGCAGCGGTTGAGTAAGCGTTCATCGCCCCGCAAAATAAGCTCTCTAAGGCTTCACTGGCTCGAAGCCACGCAAAATAACAGTGGTGGTATAAAAATGCAGCCTTTTCAAACCCTCGTTTTTCACGCATCGCCACCGACGTGCGACGTCGCCAAGAGACGTGGCATTTGTGGCCGATGCGATGGTTGTCATCGCGTGATAAACACACACAAAAAGGAAGCCGTGCAACAACACAATGAAGTACCTTTTTTGGTCTTTTTGCATGTTGACTCGCTTTGTATGAGAAATGTTGCTCTCAGTGTTCTTCTTCGACTGTGATCGTTTGTTGTCTCGAAGTATGCGTTTTTGTTGTTCGCACATAAGCGTGTTTGTGCCGTTGAAAACGTTCAAGAAGCGAGGAACGGAGGGAGAGACGAGTATGGCGGTATTTGAGTTTCAGCAAGCTCACTGAGCAGGACATCAATCTTGACGGTTGAAGCATGGAAGGTTTTTTTTTCGTGCTTGCAGCTCCTCTTTGCAAAAAAAAAATGTAAACGTTTGCGCAGACCAGCGCTATTCACCGCCCCTGTACGCGAGATTGCCGTTCATCGGTGCTCTCCTTGGCCTGCTTTTCCCTGGACCAATCCAATTGTACCCCTCTATCGTGCTTTACTTTTCCTTTTTCTCTCCTTTTCTGTGGTGGACAAATGTCAGATCTCTCTCTCTCTCCCGACGATATTTGTGCTGCATTTCAGCCCAGTCCGCCTGTGGTGCACAGCTCCGTCGTAACATCAACAGATTTCACTAGTGAGAGAGAAAGAGATAGATAGATCTCTCACCTCTCTCCCCATATCACAGACACAGCAACCAAAAATATATATCTATATAGATTTTTCTCCGTCCATATCAGAACTACTACTACACACTGCTTTCTCTCTAGACGTCTTTTGTTTGCTTTTCATCTATCCTGCCTTAGATTCTTTTTTTTTTGTTGTGTGTGTGTTGCTTCGTTGTTGTGACACTCGCCATGCACAACTCGTTCTTCTGCCCTTTGCATGTCCCAGCAGCTTCGCAGCGGCCTGACCATGCTGCAGTGGCGTCAGCGCCGTCGACTCTGTCGACTCAGAACGCGTCAGGTGAGACGGCCGTCATCCGGGCTGCCACCTACGCCTTGTGGGAGCAGCTCTACAGCCCCTCCTCCACCTCCCTCAGCGTGGAGCGTCTTATGTACCTACACGTGACACCACGCATCCGTAGTGTGGCGTCAGAGAAGGACGACGATCACGACCGGCAGCAACTGTCTAGTGCCAAGGACACTTCCGACGTGGGAGAGAGTCGGCCGCCGCTTGGATCTGTGAAGAACCCTTTGCCGCCGGCGGCTGCCTCCTCTCTTTCGTCTTCTTCGTGGGACAGAGCTATGTTCTCTGGCTGGAGTTCTGCGACCGCTGCTGTTGGCCAGACCACCGCGGTGGCTGCACCGGCGTGTAAGCCATGCGCAACCAGTCGTGCGGAAGCCAGTTCGCAGCCCGTGGACCAAACATCGCCAACTCCCTCAAAAGAAAAACACATTGAAGAGGAAGCGGCACCGGCAGTACGGTGCGAGGAAGATGAAGTGCACGGACCTGGTGTAGCACTAGGGAGCTCAGCACACAGCTTCCTGTGTGCGCCTCTTCCTGTTGTGCCCGCAGCCATCAACGACACGCTGGGGGCCGATGAAGAGACGTCTGCGCGAAGCTCTCAACGTGCCTCCGCCATGTTCCCGTCCGCGCCGCTTTTATCCGTCGCCAGCGCCAACCCCAATGCAGCGTCAGCGGCCGCGGCTGCAGGCGCCACCACTGTTTCCACAGATGCCTCTGTAAAGTGTGCGTCTGAGCACGCCCGCAACGTTGAAAAGGTCGACTCCGACAACGACGTTGACGATGACGACGATGGCGATGTCAACAGATCTGTAGAGCTGGAGGGACGTGGCTCGGTAGTGCTGCGGCCACAGTCGCACGAGCGCCGCCGGACAGCAGCAGGCGCTGCCGCTGCGGGACCAGTTCTCACGCCTGGCACTGTGTCGTCTCCTCCAGACTGGATACTACCACCCTCGACGTCCGAGGCAGCGTCTCCCATGTTGCCGACGCGGCCCTTGCTTTCTGCGGAGGTCGACGTGAACTCGTCCGTCGTCACGCTCGGCTCTGCTTCCGTGACACTGGTGGGTGACAGTGTGGCGGAGAACTCTGCAGCAGAGAGTCCAGAGGACGCGCCGCCAGCCCCCACGACGGAGGAAGCTGCGCACGACAATTCAGCGACTCCGCAGGCGACGGCAGGAAGTCAAGCGGAAAGCGTGGAAGAGGAGGAGGGGGGCGATCAGGTCGAGGCGCGGGCGGTGACGCCAACCCGCGAGTCGGAGGGAGGCGGCGGACGAGCGTCGAAGAGGCGAAAGACAGCGCCGCAGCGTTCGCAGACTTTCCCACGCGCGGCGCTACACGCAGAGGTGCTCGAATCTGCGCACGCTGCGTGTGAAGACGACGACGATAACAACAAAGAGAGCGAACCTGCAGAAGAGGATGCGTACCTCTACGATGAGGAGGAGGACGACGACGTCGGCCTCGTGTCGCTGCGCACCTCACCTGTGGCAGCATCAGCAGCAGCCCAGGCGTCCTGTCACACCCCTTCTCCACCCCCGCCCGCCGTCGATGCCCCTTCCCCCGGACCCATTGTGCGTCTCACCGACACGCTGACCGTCATCCCACGCAATGACGCGTTGTGGCCGCTGCAGCAGCGCCGTCGTGGCAATGCCACTTCACTGTCGTCCGCCTCCGCCTCTCCGCTGGCGGATCGTGAAGGGCTGGTGCTGAGTCCACCGCGGCGGCGGCAGATGCGGCTACGGCTGCAGCGGCGGCGCAGACGAGAGCCGAGTGTGGAGGACGAGGAGGAAGAGGAGGGCAACGGGTCGAGTCGGGGCACCTCGCCGCTGCAGTCGCCACGTACGCAGCGCTTTGCACTGTCGCTCTCGCAGTCCACCTCAGCGACGCCAGTGCCCCTGCACGACGGCCACGACAGAGGTGCGGAAGATGGAGTAGACGCACGCGGAGGCCTCTGCGCGGAGGCGGAGGAGCTGGCTGCCACACACGCAGAGGACGGCGCGGTGTCTACTGCCGGAGCCACCGACGCGGAGGCAGTGGAGCTGCAGGCACCACCTGTCGTCTCCGTGGCGACATCCGCTACTGCGGCTGTCAACAATGCAGAGGCTCCAGAGACGAGTACGGTAGTCGCAGAGGCAGCAACAGTAACAACACCTGTCCGCAGTGGCGACGGGGAGGCTGACGGCACTTCACTTGCAGAGCGAGACGGTGCGTCCACACCCGCTGTGCTGCCATCGCCACCAAAAGCCACATCGCCCCTCCCACACGTCGAACTCGATGTCGGCAGAGCAGAGGCACCCAGCGTGGCGTCTGCGCTGGAGGCACAGGAGGAGGAGGTGCGGGTCGTTGACGACGCGGATGAGGAGAGCGTCGCAGACGTGGCATCCGCCGGAGGTGCACCGCCTTTTACCGGTGTTCCTCTTCCCGTAGTCGACGTGCGCTCTCCTGACCAGCGCTCTGCCGCCAGCGGCACGTGCAACAGCAGCGGCACCCCAGCCGAGGTGCGTTACACGGCGGCCGCCCGTCCCACCACTGTCGTCAGCGGCCTCGAGTCCCGCGACGTCCACTCTGCAGAGAGCAGCGGGGTAGACCACCGCTCTCGCACATCCGTCTCTCCCGCGCCACGGCCTGCGTCGATCTCCACGCCGTCTTCGCCGTCGCACGAGCCATGGGTACGTCGGTCCATCTCCACGATGGACTTTACCTGGGCAGCGGAGGCCGACGCCGCACTGCGGCAGCAGCAGCAGCGTCTCTATTCAAAGTCCGTCGCCAAAGGTGGTCGTAGCCCGAGTCTGCCCTCCTCCACCACTACGGACACAGCGTTGGTTGGTCCGCAGACATACCACCCTCTCCCGGAAGGCGCGATCGGCCTTCACCGTCCGCTGTCCATGAGCAGAGAAGCGCTGAGTGGTAGAGCTGTGTCGGGGAGCCCGACGTGGAGCGTTTCGCCGCAGCCACAAGACCCGCAGGTGCGCTTCTGCGCCGATGCGTCTGTGCCGCGCCACGACCCCGCGTCGCGGGTGCCTGCTGCTTCTGCTGCTGCAGCTGGTCCAGTTGGGTCAGCGAGTAAAGCGACGAGCGAATTCGCCTCACCGATGCGCGTCGCGGTGTCCTTGTCGCCGTCGTCGCCGCCACCGCCTGCGAGACGCAGCAATGTGCGGTCGGCTGGTGGGGTGAAGCGATCACGCACCGTACCGACCACCACCAACACCGCCTCCCCGTCTCCGCAGCCACAGCGGCAGGTGCGAGCAGACGCAGACGACGACGATCACCATGTGAAGCGCACACGGCGCGAGCGGCGGGCGGCGCACGCGGTCGGGGCAGACGCCACCGCACAGAAGAAGAACAACGGCAGCAGTGACGGCACCTTCAGCCTCAACACCACACGCGACGAGCTCAAGCGTGTTTCGAAAAGTGTTGTGGGTGGTGTGAACGGAGGAGAGGCGACGAAGCAACGCTGCCGCGCTCGCCGCAATGCGTCCTTCACCGCGAACCTCTCTTCTTCCGCCGCGGCCACGACGGCTGCGATAGTGAATGAGTTCGCGCTGCCCCGGACTGCCTCGATGGAGCCAATGCCGTCCACGGCGCGCGCGGCGTCACCGCTGCAGCC
Organism: Crithidia acanthocephali; assembly: GCA_000482105.1. Taxonomy (NCBI): domain Eukaryota; phylum Euglenozoa; class Kinetoplastea; order Trypanosomatida; family Trypanosomatidae; genus Crithidia; species Crithidia acanthocephali. The sequence goes on along the minus strand of AUXI01000032.1, from coordinate 25,103 downwards.
TCGATCTGTCAACAGCAGCAGCAACTACCACAACGGCCACGCCCCTTCCCCGTGCACGGCTTCCGTCACCGCTGGCAAAGGCACGGGTCTGCCGTCGCACATTTCGCATGCGTTGAAGCGTAAAACGAAGGCAAAGAAAGCTGGACCTGCTGATGGTGGCGCGGGTGATGGCAACACCAAAACTGCTGCTGTTGCGCATCGGAAGCCGTCCATGATCACTTTGAATCAGAAGCTTTATCCGTCGACGCAGCAGAAAAAGAAGAGAAAGTAGCGAGCAGGTTTTTTCTACGGTGTCGCCGCTACCTGCGTGCTGCAGCTCATGCCTTATATCAACGTTTTTATTATTGTTATTATTGTTTATTATTGTTCTTTTGCTCTCTCCGAGAGCTAGAGTTATTTACACCATACACAGGTGCTCCTTTTTTTTCCCCCTACTGTTTTATGCTTTTGTATTTGTTTTTCTTTTACTAGACTTTTAGATTTTTCTACTGAGCCAGTCAGGACAAAAACAACTTTGAAGGATCCAACGACAACAACAAAAAACCAAGTGTAGTACCTTGAGGAGAAAAGCAAAGGAAGTGCTTTCCTCTTTCACAGGATTTCCTCGCGCACTGTAGTGTTTCTAAAGCAACAGTTTCTTTCAAAGAAATGCACATGTACTTGTCATTGCGTGTCGCGACTTCAAACTACCATCAACCTTTCTTCTCCTCCCATTCTGTACTTTCTTTGTTGTTGTTGTTGTTGTTGTTTTGTGTTGTGCGTGTCTCTCCTCTACATGTCGGCGCAGTATCACATGTCAGGCTCCTCTTCCTCCACCCCGCCGCCGCCGCCGCTCACGCCAGAGGAGAAGGCGGCGCGCGACGCACGGCTGCAGCGGGAGCACGAGTCGTACATTCGCGGCATTGCCACCATGCGCTCCCTGCCACGGCTGCGCTCCACCATCGCTGGTGCCGGCGGCAAGACGAACACGATCACCCGCATCGCCGAGGAGCGGGAGGAGCTGCGGCAGCAGCACCTACGCAGCACCGCCGAAAAAGCCGCCGCGACGCAGCAGCGGCGGCAGGCGCATCAGGCGAAGGTTGAGAAGTTGGAGTCGACACAAGCGAAGAAACGACAGCGCCGGGCAGCGAAGCAGCAGCGGAGGAAAGTTAAGCAATTGATGCAAGCCGTGCAGCGGCCGCGGACGGAGAGGTCGTCTTCGTCGTCAAACACTGGAAGCTCTAAAAGCAGCAGCAGCAGCAGCAGCAGTGAAGAAGAGGAGTCGGCAAGCGACAGCGACGATGACTCAAAAAGCGCCTCCTCGTCGCTGTCAAGCTCGTCAAGCTCACAGAAGTCCCACTAATCTCTTCACCTGTGTCTGTCTGTGTGTGTTTGTGTGAATCGACGGTGTGGGCGAGGCAGCTTCCTCCTTTTTTGTGTGTGTCTGATTGACTGATGAGTAGCTTCAGCTTCCGTGTACAGTAACCCAAAATCCTCCATTTTCTCACCTCCACCTCTTTCCTTTCCTTTGTGCCATCATGTGTGTGTGTGAGAGAGAGAAGACGACAGAAGCGGAAAGGCGAGAGAGAAAAAAAAGAAACTTGAAGAATTGTTCACGGTTCCGACACCTTTTGTGCAATCTGTAATCTGTCACGATTATTCTGCGGTGCTACGCATGCCTGCGTGGCCATTCAGTAAGCCCATTGAGGACATGTCTGTTGTTTTCGAGTAAAACCGAAATGATGAGGAGGAACCATGCGTTAGTGCCAATCCTCGCAGCTGTGAACAGGATCTATCTCCCTCACCCACTTTTTCCACTTCTCTCATTCTCGTACTTCCCCAATTTCTACTCGGCGCACGGCACTTCCTCATATCTCCAGCATTCGTCTCTCCACTTCACACCCTAGCGAGTGCGTGGTTGTGTGTTACCTTTCTTGTTTTTTTTATACGGGGGTAATTTGTCGCGTCACGCACCTCACAAACGAAGCTTTTTTTTTTTTTTTGCACGTGCGTTTAAAGGTCCCGCAGCTTCTTTTTTTTGTTTTTTAGTAGAGTTTGTACGACGTGCCATCTCGCGTTTCCTTATCTTAATTCTGAACAATTAACAACCTGAAAAAATCTTTGACTCGGAAGATACGGTCTTCTTCCTGTCGGTCCTTTCAAAAGCTGTGCTGCACGCTCGTCTGTCTACACGTTCGCAAACAAATCGCGCGTGATAGAAGCCACAATACACAAAAAATTGTTGCTGTTTTTTTTAGTGCTGTGAAGTAAACCTTTCATCTACCAAGCAAACATAACTTTCATTCTTTTTTTCTCTCTTTTTTTTTTCGTCTCCTGCCTGCTGAAGAAGAGGGCTTTTTATTCTGCTCTTTCTCTGTCTTCGGCAACCCCATATCGAAAAGCCGATCAACGTCGTTATACAAGTCAGCTCTTTTTTATACACACACACACACACAAATAGAGACCCACAATACAAACGGAGCATACTGCACACACACACTTTAATAGCGTGAGTGTCGGTTTTTTGTTCTTCTTTTTTTTACTCCTGAGTCTCTGGAGGGATTTATTTGGTTTCTGCTTTGTGGTCGCTTCTCTCTGCTTACTGAGGTTCGCCACAACGTTCGATTGTGCACAGCGTTTCTTTGTCACCTTTCTCTCCTGCTGCGCTGTCCAAAAAAAACTCTCTTCTTTTTTGCTGTTTTTTTCTTATTTGATTTTCTTTCTGGATGGCAGCTTAAAAAGGCTCCAGTAATTTCACGAACGTCGCGTCTCTTTTCTCTTTTCTTGTTTTCTTTCGCGTTGTCTCATTTTTTTTGTTTACCTCTCTTTGACTTCCTTCTGTTCCTGCTTCACCTCTGCAACGTTGCCCTCGTTCTTCTTCTGTTTGTTTTTTGGTTGGCTTCTTTCATTGGTGGTCTTAACGAGGCGCAGTGTCTACATAGGGAGGACCATACTACTGCTGCACCGTCTCCGTGACACCATCACCCGCGAAAGAAGAAAAAAAATCGTAGAGTTTGTTTGAAAATGACGCATCTGTTCTTTGTCGTCATTGCTGCTTTCGTGGGCTACCTCTCCGTCACTGCCGCTGCCGTGTACCTCCTTCGGCGATTTGCGTGGGTGAGCTCGGTGCGCGAGGTGCGGCCGCGGCAGTGCGGGCAGCACCTCCTGTCGTACGGTGTGCTGCTGGCGTACCTGGTCTTCTGCGCTAAGTCGCAGCACGATGCCGCCTTCTTCTACAGCGACCTTAGCCTGGCCGCCTCATCGCCCTCCTCTGGCGAAGCAGCCGCACCGTCTCTAATAGGCGCCGAAAACGCAGCAGGAGGCCTTTCCATGTGGCCAGTGCGGATGTTCATCTCGGCTTTTCACTTTGTGATGCAGGCGTTCCTGCAGCCGTGGACGCGGTTCGCGTTGCTTACACCGACATCGGCACCCAACACTGTCGCTGCTGCAACAAATGGACCGCCCTCGCTAGCGTCATTCTTCGGACTGCTTCTGTACAGCTTTCTGTGTGCGCTGGCGCAGGCCGTCGCGGCCACCTGCCTCTACGGCTCCTTCGCTGTCTGGTGCAACACCCGCTGGCGCTTTGCCGCGCTGCGGATGATCGAAAAACACGCCGACCTGTGGGCCCTGCTGTTCCCCGCTGGCCCAGCGGAGGCGGCGTCTGTGCTGGGGATGGACGGACTGCACAGCGGTCCATCTCCGCAGCAGCATCAACAGCAGCTGGACGGATCCACTGACTCTCTGACGTGGAGTTCGCTGCCACCGCTGACGCCAACGTCGTCCGTGACGGCCGGATCGCGGCGCGCCGCTGCTGCTGCTGCTGCTGCTGCTCGGCGGGCAGGACGGGTGAATATTGCGAGCGCAGGTTCAACACTGCGGACACAGCAGCGGCGTACGCGGGTTCCCTCGCGGAGTCAACTCTGCCTGCCACGCTTCAGCGCTGACGGCGCGAGCGGGTGTTTTGGCGAGGGCAGCCGCGCTGGTGGTAGTGGCACCGTGTTGGGTGCAGATGAGGAGCAGCAGCTGCTGCGACGGAGGCTGCTGCGTGTTCGCCAGCGCTTTCTCGCCGCCTTCTGGGCCACGGACACGCTGGTGCTTTTGTTCACCTTTTCCTTCTTCAGTACCCTGGCAGCGAGTCGTGTGGCGGTGACTGTCGTGGTGGCCTCCATGCTAGTGCAGCAGGCTGCTGTCACCACCACAGCAGCAGCAGCAGCGCACAACGCCGCCGCCAACTGGGTTGACGTCACCCCTTACCCCACGGAAGGCTACGTGGCCCTCATCGGCCTCTGCTACCTCGCCTTTTTACGGCTGCGGCTGCGGCGTCAGAGCGCGTACCTGCGCGAGCTCCTGCGGCTCCTGCGCAGTAGTCCCGCCTCGACCAGTGGCGGACGACCACGCCGCTCGAGCTCCTTGTCCTCCGGCCCCCTGCCACGCCAGCGCCGCCCACGTCTGCAGCACAACGTCAGCAGCGGCTTCGGCAGCGGTGGCGGGGCTGGCGTGCGGTCAGCGCGGTCGAGTCCGAGTCGGTCTTCCCGCACGTCGGCGGCGGCCGCCGCGGCGTCCCCGGCGTCCCCCATGTCACCGACGGACCTGCTCTACAAGCCCGGCTTCGACGACGCGACCTTCTCGGGGATGGTCACCCCCACTCCCCAGGAGCGCCTGCAGACACTGCAGCAGCAGCAGCAGTACTCCCTCCAGTCCGCCTCGCCGGGCAACACGCAGAGCGCGGCGTTTTACCTCAACCCGGATGCACGCGCGAAGCGGGGCAGCGACAGCAGCTCGGCGATGTCAGGCGAGAGCGAAGGCCGCTCCGCGTCGCTCTTCGCACGGTGGAGTTTTCGGCTACTGAAGGCGACCTCGCCCAGCCAAGACGACAGCCAAGCAAGTCACAGCACCGCCACAGCAGCAGCGGCAGAGACGTCTGGCGTGTCTCCCTCCGCTTCTGCCGGCGTCGCTGGTGCTCTTTCAGATAACGTCCACACGAATACTGCGACCACCACCGTCAGTGCCGCTGCCACAGAGCTGCTCATGGTGCAACCGAACCTGCCGCAGTTTCGCTTTGTTCTTCTGGCCACCGCGGCGCTTTGTGCGCTGCAGCTGGCCCCGCGCTCCACCGGTGTGTGGTCGGCCGCCCTGCTGCTGCTGAGCGGGTGTGCGGCTGGCACCACCCGACACGCCTTGCGTGGTCCGCTTCTCTGGATCGCGACGGACTACCGCACGCTGCTCCAGTGCTCCTGGTGGACGCTCTTTTTTTCACGGTCTTTTACCCCGCGGACGATGGACGTGACGAAGGCGGTCCACGCACTGTCGCAGCAGCAGCGACGGCACTTGATGGTGTTGCAGGCCTTTGGAAGCCGCCGCCACCACCACGCCTCGGCGACGGTCGAGGAGGACGAGGACTGGGTGACGGAGGAGGCGAACGGCTCCTTCGCGGTGAATGCGCTGGTGGCGGCGGCGCTCACCACGCCGTCCACCCCGCCGCCGTCGCGGCTCACGGCAGACGGGCTGGGCAGCAGAGGAGAACCCGCGGCGGCAAGCGCAACAATGACGACGCTGACGCCGGATTTGGCCCTCTTCCCCCGACCTCGCATCACCACTCCTGCAGCGGCGGCGGCGGCTGCTGCTGGCGGCGGCAGTGGCGGCAGCGCCAGTGGCGGTACGGACTCCGTGGACACCGCCAGCCTCTCCACCTCGTCCGCCGCTACCGCCGTCGCCATTCTCGGCGGCGTGGAGGACGTGGAGGTGGGCGGAGTGCTGGCGGACTACGACACCGCCTCCGCCGGACTCGCAGACGGGGAGAGTTCTTACCCGTACGGCGACTACGCAGACGACGCCGACGCGGCGTTCGACCGCGACCACGCCGTCACCGCCATCTCACCCACGCAGTTCTGGCACGGCGTGGCCACCAAAGTGCTGCAGCAGTCCGCCGCCAACGCGACCGGGATGCGCGACGCGCCGTACGGGAGTGTGGAGGGCGGTCCTCTGCACGGTGGTGGTGGTGGTGGTCTCACCGGCTCTTTCGCCGGCCCCGCCTCCACGACGCTGACGGGATCGTTCTCGGGTCTGCCGCCCTTGCCTGGGATCGGAACAGGGATGGTGCAGGTGACAAACGGCAGCCTCAGCGAGCCTGGCACGGCACAGTCCTTCACCAACACGAACTTCCTCGGCGTCACGGACCCGTTCCGCGTCGTTGCTACACCGCCCATACCGCCGTCAGATCCGGCGAACACCACCAACACCTCCACCACCTCCTCGGCGAACGTCATTGCCACCGCACTGATGCCCGCCACCCCGGGCTTGGAGCTCGGCAACGATCTCCTTCCAGGGTTTAAGAAGGAGACGATGAAGGGCTCGATGCTGCTGACGGCACCGGCGGCGGCGCGGGTAGGCGCGGCCGCGGAGAAGGACGCAGAGGCGGCGCGCGAGCGGCAGGCAGCGGCGGAAGCGGCGGAGCGCGAACGAAAGGGAAAAGAGGAAGAGGAGGAGGCGGAGTTCGCCGCCCTCACCGCCGCCGCCGCCACCCTCTCTGCCACTGGTGATGCCCAGCTCGAGAAGGACAGTGACAATGCGGACGATGAGGACCGGGTGTTGGTGGCCAGCTCCAGCGCCTCCTGCGCGTCGCTCGGCGACCCAAAGAAGGAAACCTCCTCCGGACCTCCGCTGGAGGAGCAGGAGAGCACGGACCGACAAGAGGAACCGCAAGCGCAAGACGCGACAAACAGCACTGCAACGCCCGCCTCTGCGGAGGGCAGCGGGTGGCTGTCACGTGCGCTGGCCACCGTCGTGCCGGGCCTCGTCGGCCGTCGCACCTCCACCGCCTCCAACGCAGACAGCAGCCACAGCCACAACGCCGGCGGCAGCGACAGCAACAGTAGCAGCGGCAGCCGGCACCCTTCGCGGCCCACCTCCCCCACCGCCCCTTCCTTCTCCGCGGAGCCCTTCGCCAGTGAGCTGCCCGCCTCCGTCGTGCACAACTACTCCCTCGTCGGCAGCTTCTCAGCCGCCACCTCCGCCACCGCCAAGGCATTGCTGCAGAGTGAGGAAGGCTTCGCCCGCTTCCTCGCCTGCGTGCGCCGCGACGGCGACAACACCTACGCGCTGCAGAACATGCTGAGCTCGCACGGTCACACGTACGGCCGCCGGGTCGACGCGAAGGGTCGCAGTGCGCTCCACTACGCCGTCATGGGCGGCTTCGTGCACGGCGTGTGGTTCCTGATCAGCATCGGGGCGGAGCCAAACTTGCTGGACAAGGCCGGCTACGCCCCGCTGCACTACGCCGTGCTCTACCACACCGAGCACTGCATCTCGCCGATGATTACAGATGAAAACACGAGCAAGGCGGTGCAGCAGGCCCGGCACATGCTGGGGATTCCCGTGGTGGCGACGGCGGCGGTGCAGGCACCCGAGGCCGCGCGGAAGCGCCGGCAGATGCGGCAGCAGCGGCACCGCCAACTCATGCAGCAGCGCCTGCAGGCAGCCTACAGCGCGAGCACCTCGGCTGCAGACGACACCACCAACACCAACGCCGAACCTGGTGCGCAGCTGCACAGCAGTAGCAACAGCAGCAACAACCTTCGCGGTGGATCGCGGTCTGCCAACACCAGCACCACCAGCGATGCGTCACTGCTGCAGCATCCACAAGACGACGCCGCGTCGCCGTGGTCTGATGAACGGCGGACGGCGGCGTTGACCACGGGGAGCGGCAGCCACCGCACCACCAGCAGCAACATCCACAATAACGCCAGCAGCACGCCGCTGGGTGTTCCACGCAGCCCGGTAGAGGTGGATGGCGCCAACAGCTCTTTCCTCCACCTGCTCCCCAGTGGTGCGCCAGACTCCCCCGAGGAGACCACAATCGTGGAGGGGCCGATGGCGAGCGCCGCTGTGGTGGCCGCCGCCGCCGCCGTAGCGCAGGAGGAGCGTGGCCAGTGGTATGGCATGGTGGGCCGGCTGCTGAGCCTCGGGGCACAGGTCGACTTCCCCACCTCCCGCGGCCTCACCGCGCTTCACCTTGCAGTGCTGCAAGGCACGATTGGCTTGATCAACACGCTGCTGCGTGAAGGGGCGAACCCGCTGCTCGGCTCGGAGCTAGAGACGCAGTCCTTTCTCTCCGCCGCGAACGCAGCGCCGTGGGAGGAGGAGAACGTGGACGCGGAGCGGCAGGAGAAGCCCGGCGAGGGAGATGGGGCAGCGACGACGGAGGAGGAGCTTGACAGCTCCATGGCGTGGATCGCGCAAATCAACGCGGAGTTCCAAAGTCCAGGAGTGCGACGACGTCGTCGTCAGCAGCAGCAGCAGCAGCAGCAGCAGCACGACGAAGCGCAGCAGCAGCGGAAAGAAACCAACGAGGGCGGCGGCACGGGTGACCAGCGAAGGGCGGAACTGCTGTCGTCGTACGCTTCTCTCAAGCCGGCACAGCCGCCAAAGCAGCAGCCGCTCTCGGCCCCCGCGTCGGGTGCGTCCTCGTCTTCGGCCCCGTCGCAGGCGACTTCCGGAACCGCCGCAAATGCCGATGCTGCCCACCGGAACGACAACCACCACCACAACCTGAGCAGTGATGCCAGCTACAGAGCCCTCATTGCGAAGCGCAACGAGTGGGTCGACGTGCACATCACCAACGCCGGCAACCCGATTGCGATGGGCTACTGCAAGTCCCCGCTACTGCTCGCCGTGGAACTGGACGCCGACTTGGCTGTCGCCAGCATGCTGCACCACGCCACCCTGCAAGCCACGTCAGCACGCGTCGTTGCCGGGTTGCCCGTACAACGCATGCACAACCCCAACCACGGCAATGCGATCTGTGGCGGTAGCAGCAGCAGCAACAACGCGATCAGCCCCGGCAGTGGTGAGCACCAGGCTGGGTTGGTGTCGATCAGCCAGGACGGCGGCTTGTCTGGCTTGATGCCGATGTCGTCCACCGACACGTCGCACCTGCCCAACTCACCGACGCTGAAAGGTCTCCCGTGTGATAACCCTCCACCGGCCAAGATCGGTGAGACTCCGACGACAACAACAACGACAACGAGTGGGAGTCAGCGTCCACCCCTAGCTCCCTCCTCCATGCCCTCCTCCGCTGCTACTCCGGGTGCGCAGTCCGCCAGCGCCTGCTCAAAGGAGCCGTCATTCACCGCGGCGTACCTCTCCAGCGTGCCGCACTCCACCATCCCCGGCTCCACCCCGCGACTGCTGGATGGCAGCAGCGGCGACGCAGCGCACGTGAGCTTCTCCGCCGCACCGGAGACCTTTGCGGCCGTGGCGGCGCTGTTGCCGCTGCCGACGGCCATCACCGCCGTGGACAGCAACAGTAACACGAGCGGTGCAGCCATGTCGCCGTTGACCGGCGTCGCTGCCACGGCTGCTGCTGCTGCTGCCGCATCGATGAGTCCGCTGCCCCACTGCTTGCACACCGCCAACAGCAGCAGTGCCGACAACGTGGCCTCGGCCAGTTTTCAGCCTTCCGCCGGCGCGACTGCGGACACCATCGCGACGACGATCACCGCGCTCGCCTCGACGTGGGCACGGACGTGCTGGGAGCGGCCGTGCGAGCACGCCTTCAATGCGATCCACATCGCCCTGGTGCTCGGCAACGCACAGGTGGCCCGGGTGCTGCTGCTGCGGTGGACGTACGATGGTACGGTGCGTGGTGGAGCCCTGCAAGCGACGGCGATGGCCACGGCGAACGCCGTGGCAACGCCGAGCTGGAGCACCACCAGCCACACCAACAACAACAGCCCCAGCAGCGTGGGAGATGGGAAGGTGTCACTCGATGCGAAGACGCCGAGCCGGCTTGGCGAGCGCACGGTGACCCTTGCGACCACCGGCACCACTAGTGCGACCACCACGACGCTGACGGCGGCCATGTCGCCGCTACCGTCGTCGATCCCGCCCTCTCTTGCTGAGGTGCGCGATGCCGCCTTGCAGACAGTGCTTGGCGGTGACGGCAGCAGTGGTAGTCACGGTGATGGTGGTGGTGGTGGTGATGGACTCGTGCAGCCGACCGTGGCGCAGATTACAGTGCCGATTCACGACGAGGGCGAGAGCATGGTGTTTGTACACCACACCAGTCACAACAGCAACGATGACTCGCAGCAGCAGCAGCAACCGGAGGCCAATGGGCCGCTGATGGCGGACAGCGCCGCACCGCGGGACGCGCAGCACAGTCCCTCGCACCACCACCACCACCACAGTCATCACAGCCATCCCCACGCTCACTCCCCCACGGCCGCCAACGCCACTCTTTCCCTCACCACGTCGATCGGCGCCGCTGCCTTCTGGGTGGTCCCGCTGCGGCTAAACTTCTTCCACCTGGCCGCCATCGGCGACTCCACGGAGTGCCTCGCGTACGTGCTGCGGTGGCGCGGGGTGCCGGACTACATCCCGTGTGCCCTCGACGACGCCTTCCACGACGAGGTGCAAGCAGAGGAGTCGCGGCGGGACATCAACGTGGTGTTGACGGCCACCGCCGCGCAGGACGCGTACCACCGCCGCCGCACCCACCACCGTCAGCAGAAGCAGCTCGGCAACCACCACCACCGCCCAACCCGCGAGTCGACGGAGCTGCTGCGGAGTACGCTGCGGTCCTCGGTGGCCTCGCCGGTGCTGACCGAGCGACTCCTACCCGCAGCAGCCGCAGCGGGGGTGACGGAGACGGCGACGGCGGACTCTGCTGCGCCGTCCACCGGGGGAGACGTGCTGCTCAGCCACGACGGTTCCAGCAGCAAACCGCAGACGTTCAACACGAGCGAAGGGGGGCCGCGGGCGGACACCTTCCAGACCACCGTGGGCGGCAACAGCTTCCTCGTCAGCCCAAGCAGCAGCAGCGCCTCTGGCACCCACGCCGGGGATACCGCCACGGCGGTGCCGACGCTGCGCACCGCTGCCGGCAGCGAGGCGGACTTCAACGCACACGGCAATGACAGCCGTGATGGCTGTGTCGGTGGGAGCGGCCTACCACCGCAGAACCCTTCCGCATCGCAGTTGACGGACCTGAAGGACCGGCTGGCGCCGATTGAAACGACAACAGCAGGGGTTGTGCCGGCGGAGGTGGTCGTGTCGGTGCTGCCTGCTGCCCCGTCCTGTCCCTCCCTCGCCTCCTCCACCACCCGCACCGCGGAGTTCACCGGGGCGGGCAGGGACAACGCGGAGCTCGCCTCCAGCAGCGCCGCCTCCGATGTGTTCAACCACACGTGGAGCAGCGGGCGACCCTCGCTTGACACGGCGTCCTCCGGCACCACCGCACAGCAGGTGAGCCGCACGCAGAACGGCATGAGCCTTCCGGTGAGTTCCGCCGCAGCAGCCATGGCGTCGCGGCGTACCCGCCGCATGCGGGCGAAGCAGCGCACCTTCATGCGCGCGCTCGTCACGCTGCTGCAGACGAACATCCGCGGCGATGCGGTGCGGCGGCGGGTGCGCACCACCGTCTTCGGCCGCGGCGGCGCAGGGGCGGTGCTGCGTCACCTGACGGAGGCAACGGCGCGGGCGGTGGTGGGAGACGCAGTGCACGATCCAGCCGCACGAGCGGCAGACGCTGCAGGCGGAGGTGGTGTGGACGGTGCGGCCCCGTCTTACAATGCCGTCGGCGGCGCAAACGACACCAGCGACCCGGCAGCCGCGGCGTCGGCGGCACTGACGGGGGAGCAGAACAGCGTCATGGCGAAGACCTGCTTTGGCTCAACGGCGGCCGCGGCGGCGCTGCACACCGGCATGACGATCTGCTACGCCACGATGAACAACTTGCTGCACGAGGAGCCGCACGACGACGTGTCCGACGGCGACGACAGCAGCAGCAGCAGCAGTAGTAGCAGCTCCAGTGATGACCCGTCGAACAGCAGCAGCAGCAGCAGCAGTACCGAGTCGCACAGTGAGATTCCACCGTCGACAAGAAAGGCACTCGTGAGCCGCGTGCAAGATCGTCTTCACCAACGGCGCAGCGAGCACAAGCTGAAGCAGCAGCAACAGCAGCAGCAGAGAGAACAGGAGCGGCTGCATCACCTGCGCCAGCAGCGCCGCCGCGCCTTCGTGTCTGCCGTGGCGAAGCTGCGTCAGTGCATTGTGGGTGTTCCGATTGACATTGCGCATCTGGCCGCGGTGGAGATGGCGGTGGACCGGGCCTGCGTGGCACTGCCAACCGCCAAGGCACGCCGCACGCTGCAGCAGGCGCTGCTGATCGTGACGCGGCGGCTGCAGAACCAAAATCGACGGCAGCACCTCGTGAACGGTCTGCGTCGCAGTGCCGCGGCGGCAGCAGCTGCGGGTACGCCGTTGACGAGTGCAGGTGCGCGTCGACGAAGTGCGACCCGCGGCCCTGCGCACAACAGTGAGACAGACGAGACGACAAACAACACCTCCTTCTCTACCTCCACAACGACGACGACGACCGCAGACAGTCACCTTTTTTCGAGTCTCTCGCAGCACGCCAAAGATGGAGAGTGTTCGTCAGCAGCAGCAGCAGCAGCAGCAGCAGCAGCAGCGGCGGCGGCGTAGTGTCAACAATTCGGAACGAAACAGTCCACCGCAGCGTGTCCGTCCGCCGTCCATGGCCACTTCTACCCCATCGTACTACAGCACCGGCGACCCCTTCACCGAAGGCGGCTCCTACGATGGGGCGGAACGGAGCGACAGGGTGGAAGAGGAGATCAGCGGGTGCAGCACGGCCTCTATCGAGCGGCGTCGACGGTTTCAGCAGCAGCAGCGCCTCCTGCGGCTCCTCGACGCCGTCGCGACGGAACTCAACGCCGTCGACACACGCGGGCTGACGCCGCTGCACTACGCCATTGCGAACCAGAATGCCAGCATGGTCTACCTCCTGTGTGCATATGGGGCCACCTTTGTCTTTGCGTCCGAGCAGACGGAGGAGCACCTTGTGGGGCACCCGGTGGAGGTGGTGGCGGCAGCCGCGGCAGCTGCACTGGTGGAGGGCAACAACAACAACAACAGCAATGCTGTTGGGGGTGCCGGATCGTCTGTGGCGAGTGTGAGTGACGTGGAGAGCGGTCAACTGGCCGTCACGGCGGGGGCTTTGACGACATCACCCACCACGCCGTCCACCGTCGTGTCCGCCTCGCCCACCACCGCCTTCGCCGCCGCCATCGCCGCGCGGCATGTGGTGCCAGGCAGTGCTGGGCAGCAGCAGCAGCAGCAGCAGCAACCACCTCAACAACGTGGGTCGATCCCTGCCCTCCAAACGCCGTCGTCGTCCATGTCATCACCGGTGTTCGCTGCGACGGTCGGTGCCACGCCGAGTATGCTCGCTGCCGTCCGTGCGCAGCTGGCTGCCCCAGGCATCAACGCCGCGACAGATGTGTTGTCTTTTTACAGTGAGCATTACTACGCACAGTTAACGCCCATCACCCAGGAGGCGCTGCGCCGCGCGGCCAAAGCGGGGAGCGCGGAGTATTTGCTGCTGCGGCTGCCAACGCGCGAGGAGAAAGCGTTCGAGCGGTGCCGGATGGCGAAGGCGGCGCTGCACTTTCGCACCTCACCGCGTGTGGCGAGGGCAGCGGCAGCAGCAACAGGCGCAGCAGCATCCACGGGGCTGCTGCTGACGGCAACGGAGACACCTGCCGGGCTACACCGCACGAACACACCACCCATGCCGCTGCACGGCGCCAGCCTGCCACCGATGGCCCCCACGGCCTCAGCACCCGCCACAACACCATCGCCCACTACCACCACCGCTGCGACCACAACACCGACTACAGTGAGTGGTGGTGGCGGTGTCGCAGTAGTGGTGCCGTCCACTGCAACAGCAGCAGCAACAACGGGTGATGTAACAGCGTCGCCTTCGTCGTCGTCTTCGTCCTTCACCCCTCAACAACAGCAACCCCAGCAACAGCAACAACAACAGACTGCCTCGCTGAAACACTCGTTCTCGATGCCGACGACGATGGCTGCGACGCTGACGGAGGCCCTGGGCTTGGGGGTAAACGGGAGCTTCACGGCTGCCGCGGCCGGTGCGCTGAGCGCGTTGGCCGACGCAGGACGGGACGTACCGCACAGCCTGGCAGCGGAACCCACGGCAACACCGTTGAACTTCACCACCACCACCACCACCACCACCGTCCCATCTGCAGCAGTGGTGAGTGTGGAGGAGTACCCGGCAGAGAGCAAGGAAGACAGCTTTCAGGGTCTGCAAGCGCAGCTGATGGATCAGGAGGACAAGGCACTACAGAAAATGGTGGGCAACGGCTGCGACGGGTCGCACAACAACAGCATCGCCATCCCACTGCCCTCGCCGGCGCTGGGCGACGACACGCACGGCGGCAACGGGAGGGAGGGGATGTGCGAGGCAGACGACGGTGGGGGTGGCGCAGCAGCGGAGGCGGCGTCGGCCAGCACTGCCATGACGGCAAAGACGGGCGATGGGGCAGCAGATGCAGGGAGTGCAGTGCCGGCTGAAGCACCGCTGCTCCGTTCCGCTTCTGCTTCCACCACCACCGCCGCTGACAACTCTACCACGGCTGCTGCTGCTGCTGCTGCTGCGGATGCTGCAGCAAAGGTCAGCAGCGAGACGAAGGAGAAGGACGACTACGCGCTGCTGGAGCCGCACGATGTGTTCCTCACCCACATGGTGCGCAACCCAGCGAAGGCGGACAGCATCGTGCGAGCCGCGATGGAAGGCACGGCGCTGCGCTACCTCTTTCAAGCCTCCCTGGCCTCGAGTGCCTTCGAGAGCTGATCGCATGCGTGTGACATCCGCACTTTCGTCCGTTGGTTGTAAGGTGTGCGGACCACACCATTCAAGACGGCTAATGTTTGCTTTTTCTTCTGTATCGAAGTGTGTTGGCTGCCGTATCGCCGTATCGCTTCATGTTCTATTGACTTTTTTTTTGCTTTTGCTCTCTTGTTGTTATTCTTTCACTTTTTTCCCCCTGATTGCTTTACCCCCTGATGCAACCGTTTTCTATCAAACCAAACAAACAGACACCAGTGATCTGCAAAAAAAAAAATGGGCAGAGGTGCAGCAACGGCTGTATCACGATGCTCACTGAATCGAGGTGTAGAGGAGGCTTTGCTGTCGACGCGCAAGACCTGTAGGTCAAACTCCTTTGAACCTGCTGTGTTTTCCTCCCTTCTTCCAGCCCTGTGATCGTGTCCTGCAAGCTGCTTCACACCGGCACTGGTGCGGTGCGCAACAAGAACACCAACAAACTACCTCTTCTCTACTTCTCTCTGTCGCTGCTTTCCACAACAAAAGAATTAAAAACAAAAAAAGCGCTCGTTCTTCGACACTGTTGTCGCCATCAAAAAAAAAAAAGTTAACTGGTCCTGTTCACAACCTCACCGGAAGTCTTTACTGTCTTTCTATACTTATAGCTTTCACAAACAACAACATCAGCTTAGCCGAAGCAAACGCACCATGGGTGGCAATAGCAGCAAGCCGAAGACGGGTCCGATCTACGTGCCGGACCCGCACCGCCCCTCCCGCTACTTCATCCTGCATTCCCCCGAGGTGATCCTCTCCATTGTCGCCCTGGTCGGCACGTTTCTGCTGCTGCTCTTCGGCACCCAAAACCAGAAGCTGCAAGGCATCGACGGTCTGTGGCAGACCTTCAACCGTAAGAGTCGTGCACGCCTGCAGAGCCGCGATGCGGAGCTGCTGCCAGACCCGCCGACGCCAATCAGCGCGGACATGACAATGGTGGTGGTCTGCATGTTGGCAGCAAACTGCTTCCTTAGCGCGTGCGCGCGTGCGCTGATGCAGGAGCAGAGCCGGCTCGAGAAGGCGGAGGAGGATGCCTTCCAGGCCGCCGTCGAGAACCCGGAGACGCGCGCGGAGGCGCTGGCGAAGAAGGCCAACGCCCTGGCAGAGCGCATTAAGGTGTGGGAGGAGAACGATCAACGCCGCGCCGCGAATCGCCCGCTGAAGCGGGAGCGCATTGTGCAGATCGACGTGATGGCAGACGACGCGATGACGAACATCATCGTCGTCGCCTCGATCATTCTGACGGCGCTCACGGGCTACTTCATTCAGATGCAAGAGCCAAACCCGATTCGCGGTTGCGGGGCGGGTGTAATTTTGTGCGTGTTGGTGGGCGGCTTGGTGGCCAGCTGCGACCGCTACCTGACGAAGCTGCGTGTGTACTGCAACTGCATGAACCTCCTCTGCACGGCATGCTTCATGCTGCTTTTCATGCGTGCGACGGTGCTGGCGAACTGACCGTGACTCTTCTTTTTTATTATTTTTTTTTCTGACCTCTTTTGGATCTGCCTCTGTGCGTTGCTCCGTCACACACACACAAAAAAAAAAGCACTGCTATCGGTGAGTTTACTCAAGGATATTCTTAGTGTCCGTGTGTCGACCTTCGTTGATAACTATTCGGGTTTTCTTTCTCCTTCGACATTTTATTTTTGTTGTTGTTGTTGCTGATGTTTTTTTTTTTTGTTTCATTTTTTTTCTTTCTCGTTACGAGTTGCACCTAACTATCAAAAGATAACTTGCAAGCCCCAAGCTGTATCCCTTTTGTCTGTTTTCTGGTACTTGATGTTTGGGCTTCGTATTACTACTATTACTAACAGAAAACCAACAAAGACGCGTTTTTTTTTCCTTAACAAAACAGCCAAAAAAGAGAAAATGCCATGAAACTGAGCAACGTGGCTCTTCAAAAAGAGAAGAAAATGAAGAGAGTTTTTTTTTTATCACGAGCGTCTCCAGAAACTTGAAGTGACTGCAGCAGGCATGTAAAACGTTTATTCTCGTGTTGCTCGACTGCTTTCCCTTGCTGTCGCGTTGCTCCACGTAACGGGAACAGTGTTTCCCGCCGGCTTGCAGTCCATTCAACGGAAACGATCGGGCAAGGCAGTGAAAGTCGGTTCTGTGTGCTCTCATACGCTTTATTGCTCTCTCTTTTTCTCTTTCTCTTTCAAACTCATTCTTTGTCTTTTTTTTTTTTGATTTCCTTCCTCGCGCAATTACACCGTCTGGGCAGATTTACCCTTCCAAGCACTTGTTCATAACGTTTTTTTTTTCTTCCCTTAAGCTTCACTACACAGAAAAAAAAAATAGAGGGCCCTACTACTGCCACCACTTACTCGTGCGATTAACCGCTTAAACCCACGCATAAATAGTAATAAAAAAAAAAGGAACGATGCCCGGTCCCGGTCTTCTGCCCGATGGTTGGTTCCGTGAGGAGAGCACGATGTGGCCTGGCCAGGCGCAGGGGCTGAAGGTGGAGAAGGTCCTCTACGACCAGCCCACCGAGTTTCAGCACCTGACCGTCTTCGAGTCCGAACCGAGCGGTCCGTGGGGCACCGTCATGACCCTCGACGGCGCAATTCAATTCACCGATTACGACGAGTTCGTCTACCACGAGATGCTCGCGAACCTCTCCCTCACGACGCACAAAAAGCCCGAGCGCGTGCTCGTCATCGGCGGCGGTGACGGTGGTGTGGTGCGCGAAGTGCTGCGTCACAAGAACGCCGAGGCTGGCATCGTGCAGTCTGTGGAGCTGGTCGACATTGACGGTGCCGTGATTGAGCAGAGTAAACTGCACTTCCCGCAGATCGCGTGCGGCTTTGCCGACCCGTGTGTGACGGCGACGGTGGGCGACGGCGTGGCCTTTGTGAAGAACGCGGCGGACGCTGCGTACGATGTGATCATCATCGACACCACCGATCCGGAGGGGCCGGCGTCGGAGCTGTTCGGCGAGGACTTCTACAAGAACGTCCTGCGCATTCTCCGCCCGGGCGGTATCGTGTGCAACCAAGGCGAGTCCGTCTGGCTGCACCGCCCACTGATTGAGAAGATGATGGGTTTCCTGAAGAAGGACATCGGCTTCGCCACCGTGAAGTACGCCATGATCTACATCCCAACCTACCCGTGTGGCAGCATCGGCACGCTGGTGTGCGCCAAGTCCGCGGAGACGAATGTGGTGGAGCCGGTGCGGCCGGTAGAGACGCTGGGCTTTGCGAAGGATCTCAAGTACTACAGCACGGACATGCACAAGGCGTCGTTTGTGCTGCCGCGCTTCGCCGCTCACCTGAACGAGTAGGAAGGACAGGTAAAAGAGGGAAAAAAAAGGGGGAGAGAAGAAAAGACAGAGGAGACCGTGCATCGCACAAGTAGGGAAATGTATGAAGTAATTCGACACTGCGTTTCCTTGTGAGCACTTGAAGCGTAAGTTTAAGACTCATGTGTTTGCTCTTCCTCTCCCGTTCGTTTTTTCTTTTTCTTCTTTTCTACTTCTCCTCTTGCAAGCGACGTTTTGCTTTTGAGGCGCGAAATGCTGAATTGAGACGAGGTGCCAGCTGCGCTGATCCGTCCTGGTTTTTTCCTTTCTTTGATACGGGCACGGCGCCGCTCTTATGAGAAAGTCTCGACTATTTAAACTTTTTTTTTTCCTTCTTTTCTTTGCCGTCTAGTTCTTTTTTTTTTTTTTGTTCTATCATCTCTCTGATGGCCGTAAGGAAAGAGGGTCGTACAAGAAAGGCCGTGATGTTGTTGCACTGCAGTTCCTGTACGCCACTCTCTCCGTTAAGAAGAAAAAAAACAAAGGAAATAGAAATATATAAAAACGGAAAACAGGACGCGGAAACACATAGAAACCGATAAGACGTGTGTGTCGTTGAGTACCGCGCTCCATGCTGCATTTGATTGCCAAAAGCCGCATTGGTACTCTCTCTCTCTCTTTCTCCACTGATTGACAAAACAACAGCAGCTGCGTCACAGTTGCACGCACTGCAAACAAACAAACAAAGAAAGTGTCTTCGGGCGTCTTTTTTTTTCTTTTCTGTTATTTCACGATCTCGACTTTTAACTCTTTCTGACTATTCTGTCCCTTTTTTTTTTCGTATTTTATCGCTACACTGACGCCACAGCAACTTTCTCACTGTGAAAACGTGTCGTTTCATCGAGGTGGTGTGAGTAGGCACGTGAGCGAAGGAGAGCTTCTTGCGCCGACTTCACAAACTGCAGAACCTATCATTTAAAAAGGAAAACCCTCTTTTTTTTTAATACTATTCCTCTCCACGGCACTTTAATACACTGCTTTCAACGATTGCCTTATATCTGCAAGAGCATATACACACACACACACACACACACAACTTATACAATTTGAACACCCTTCTTTTTACTATACAAAGCTTCAACAAGAAAAAAGCATATTTGCTGTTTTCCTGATCAAAAGCTGTAAGCCCTCTGCGTAGCTTTCATCGTCATAAACACTGTATACCTGTGTGTTTTCTCTCTCTCTCACTCTCTCTGTTCCAGCGGGACTCGCTTTTTCTTTTTATCACCTCTAGAATTCTCTTGTCGATTTTCGTCATCGACAAGAGTGTACAACGCACTGCTGTGATTTCGTTGTTTGTGTTTGAGGGCCACTTTTCTTTGTTTTTTTGTTTCTCTTTACTCCAAACACCCTCATCTGTACTTGTAGACGACAACCCATAATTACTCTTGTTTTCACTTTTCATTATTTTTGAAGCTGCTGGTGGGGTAGAACTGTTGCTTTTGTTTTTGTTTTTGTTTTTGTTTTGTTGTTCTCTCTTTTCTCTGTCTTCTCTCTTTGTTGACTGTCTCGTTGCGTGTCATCACCTCGTGGTGCAACGTGAGAAACAGACGCCCGGTGCTTCGGTGTACTCAGCGCGGACGTTGGGCTATACGTCCATCACTGCGGCCCTAGCTGTCCACGCACCTCCGCCAGAGTTGCAATCATCATACGTCCCTTTTTTCTCGTATCGGAACGCTTTCTTTTTTTTTTTTTAGATAGAAGCGCTCTCGGCTTCAAAGCTTCGTGAACACACACCCAAGAAGATCTTTTCTTTTTTCTTTTTGTTTTCCCCGGTACACCGCAAAGGTGTTCTCTGGTGCCTAAATGGCCAGTGACAACGCCAGCGACGGCATCCCGCTGCTCACACGTGTTCTCCTCGTCCGCGCCACCGCCCGCTTCGACCCGTCCTTCCCCAGCGATGCCCACCGCGCCGCCTCCTCGCCTCTCCCCATTCACGCTGGACGCTCGATGAGCGCCGCCGCTGCGGTTGCTGCGACGCCACCGTACGCGGAGACGGGTGCGATCCACGTGCAGCCCAGTCTTCGTATCGTCGCACACTACGCACAGAGCAAAAACAGAAGTGGCTACAACTTCAATGGCAGCAGCGTCAACAGCAGCACGAGCAGCCGCAACACGGCCGCCGGAACACCAACCTCCACAGCAGCCTCACCCAACACCTTGCGCAGTGCCACCAGCACGCCGAAAGAGGATGCCGACTTCTTCGCCTCGCACGCCACGCTGCACCAGCTGCTCCACTCCCTCGCGGCGGATCGGTTAAGTGAGAAAGTGAAGATGCGGCAGGTGCAGACGGACATCGCACGCACCACGGTGAAGCTGGCCCGCGCGTCAACCGGTGCCACGCAGACTCCCACGACGGGGGCACCCGCAGCAGGAGGTGCCGGAGGTGCGGCATCGCCGGACCCGGGGAACTTCTTTACGAGCTCCTTCACTGCGGCGTCGTTTTCCTCCTCCGGGCCGCTCCGCAGCGGCCTGCACATGAGCACGACGAGTGCAGAAGATGAGAACAGCCAAACGAACACGAGCAGCAGCAACTACAACAACAACAACACGAACAGCCCGCAGGTGCAGGGCATGCTCGCCGCTGCCACCGCCACGTTTGCCGAGGATGCGGCGTGGCGCAGCCTGACAGTGCCGTACCGCCCGCAGCTGAATCCGTGGAGTCTCCTGTCGGTGTCCGACGAAGGCTGCTACCTCGCCCTGCCGTCCCCCGCCTACGTGCACTGGTGCGAGCTGCAAGCCGCCCGCTGCTGCGCCGCCGCCGGCAGTGGCGAGACAGCCTCGACGGAGCCGGACGTACAGAACGGCCCGATGCGGTACAACGACGTGGTGCACTTTGCCAGCGTGGACGGCGTCGGGAAGGGCAGCCGCAGTTTCCGAAATAGCACCACAGGGGAGGAGGAGGCCGGCTACTTACACGGCTACGCGTTTCTACTAGATGGTGCCGTCTTTGCCGGGACAGGGGAATCGAAGGCCACCACACCGACGACCGCAACTTCCGACGCCCCGTTCTCCGAGGAGGACGGCGAGGTGAGCGTGCTGCTGTGGTGTGTGCTGAGTGACGCGCCGGTCTTCAACTTCATGCGCAGCCTCACGCTGGAGGTGGTGGCGGCCATGAGCTACGTGGCCCAGCGCACCCATCACATCATGGCGGAATCCGCAGCCTCGAGGGCCAACGCAGCAACCGCAGCGAGGGGTGGAAGAGGCGGTCGTGCGAACTTCTACACGGGTATGCTCGACAGCACGCTGGACGAGGAAGTCGTGCGTCCTCTCGCGGCCGAGCTGCTCTGCCACGGCACGGCAGCCAGCCGCACCCTCCCCGGTGGCAGCTTCACGGTGACGCTGCCTCTAACGCGGGGGAGTCTGACGGGGGTGGCAGCGCGGCCGCAGACGTCGTCCATGTCCGGCGCCATGACCTTCCGCCGCCCAGTGGATCTACTCTTTGCCCACGCCGACGCGCCACTCTCCGTGCTGCTGCTCAGCTTCGGCGAGGATGCGCTGCGTGTCCTGCAGTCGCTGCTGTTGCAGGAGGAACGAATTGTCGTCATCGGCGCCACCCCGCAGCACGCCTCGGCGTGCGTCGTCAGCCTCCCCAGCCTCATCGCCCCCTTCACGTGGGTCTCCCCGCTCGTCCCGTACCTGCCACCGCACACGGCGGCGCAGACCGGCCTACTCTACACTCTCCTCTCCGCGCCGTACGAGCTGCAGCAGCAGAGTCAGCAGCAGCAGCAGTACAGCACGCCAGTGACGTCGAGGCCGGCGGCCTACTCGAGCAACGGCGGCGTGGCCTCCCACACATCGCAGCAGGTGGAGAGCGCCGGTTTCCTGCTGGGCAGTACCGCCGGCATTCGACCTTATTTGATGTTTTTGGCCGCGTTTGGCGTGACGGAGGACGGCGGCGCGCGTGGGCCACGTAGCGGCCGCTCCCCACGGGTCTGGCTGGCGGATGCCCGCACCGGTGCCGTGGGTGTCTGTCCCACGGAGCCCATCTCCCAGTTCCTGCTTGCGGACATCAAGGCGCCGTTGGCGGAGAGCGTTCAGCTGGACGGTGGCAGCACCCTCAGCACGGTGCAGGGTGGTAACCATACAGACCGCAGCTGTACGCCACATGGTGGGGCGAGTGCGTGGACCTTCCCCGCCCACCTCGACCTCCGCGCCGCCGCACCGCAGATGTACACTCACGGCCCCGGCAGCAGCAGCAGCAAGGCCCGCAATCCGTACGTGCTCTATACCGCCGTGCGCAACAGCCTGCGAACCGCGGCAGAGTTGAACGTGTTGGACGCAACGCCGCTCGACGTGCTGCCGCCCTTCAACGATGAACTCTGTGATGCTCTGCGCCGCGTCGCATCGGCAGACAAGCGCCGCCAGTTCAGGCAGGCTCTGGAGGAGCTGTCGCAGCACAGTCGTGTGCGGATGGACAACTTGAGCTCCCTCGCTGCGCGGCTGGTACGAGGACTGCGGCAGGCGCTGAAGGCCGCCGCTGCTGCCGCCACCGCTGCCGCGTCTTCCTCGTCCTTCAGCAGCAGCAGCAACAACAACAACCCACTTCGGCTAGACAGCTTCAGTGCGGACAGCATCGACAGCGGCAGCAGCTACAGCAGCAGCAGCAGCAACAGTGACAGTGACAGTGAGGAGGGGGACTTGGACACGGAAGATATGTTTAAGATGGACGAGAACGCGTCTTTCCGCGCCGTGACGGAGGCCGTCGCGCAGTCGCACTCCGTCGCCTTCGCTGACCCGTCGTCTTCCACTTCCTTAGCCCAGTTCCCCACCCTGTCGAGCCACGAGACGTGGCAGGTGCAGTCCGCTTTTCTCGGCTACGTCGTCGGCCGTCTTGCCGGTGCCTACCGTCGTGGCCTCACCGTCGTCAGCGGCGTCGCCCACCGCGGTGGTGGCAAGCGCCGCTTCATGGAGCCCTCCGTTTTCCTCGCTCCGGGGCTGGACCAACACTACACGTTAGCGGAGACGGTGGCCCGCACGCACCTCTTCCGCCAGTTCGAGTGCGCGGTGCTGGCGGCGGAGACGCTTGGGCTGCGTCGCGTGCTGGGCGGTGGCGGCCTGCAGATCGGCGCCACCAGCAGCGGACTCGATGCGGCTGTCGTGGGCGGCGGCGGTGCGCGGGCAGGCGAGACGCACGCGATGATGCGGCTGGTGCGACCCCTCGCGATGTTCGCCATCCTGTGCGACCGAGCGCGGCTGCAGTATCCGGAGTTGTACGGAGACGTCCCCGGCCTTGACGCCGTCGGCACCGTCTACAGCACACTGGTGAAGCGTTGCTTCTTCAACCGCCCAGGCCCACCCGCGTCGGTGTCGGTGCCGCCGGCTATCCGCAGCCTTGCGGGGAGCAGCGCGGCCTCTGACCCGAACCGCGCCGCGGTGATCTCCAGCAGCAGCGCCGGCTCCTACAGCAGCGGCGGCGGCGGCGGGATCCGCGGCTTCTTCTCCAAGGCAGCAAAGGCGATGAAGCTGCACAGCAGCAACAACAACAACGGCGGCGGCGGCGGTGGTGGCAGCGGTGGCGGGCGTGGGCTGCCGGTGCTGTACATCCCCGCCTCCGTCGCCTGCATGAACAGCTTCGCCGTGGCGCCGTTTTCCGCCCAGCACGTGGCCCCAGAGTCCTTTAACATCACCACGTATGACACGATTGGCTTGGAAGGCAAGTCCCACCGGCACCACCACCACCACCGCCGCGGTGGCCTGCACGCAGACCACAAGCACGGCTACACGGTCAGCGTGGACGGCAGCGGCACCGTCATCACTGCAAAGACGAAGAAGGCGAAGAAAGGTGGGCGGCGCATGAAGAAGCAGCACCTTGCCGCACTATACGCCATCCCTGTTAAGCCGCAGCGACAGCAGTGGGCACGGCAGCAGCAGTTCCAGCAGCGCACCGCGCTCAGCATGGACTTCACCTTGGATGACTGCACCAGTGTCGTGCGCAACCACAACGTGCCGGGCGGGGTGAGTGGATCGCTGACGGCGAGCTTCTCCGCCTCCGCCGCCGCCGCCGCCGCCGCGGTGAACGCCGGCGGTGGGGGTGTGTCAAACGGCAGCATCTACGTGAGTGGGGTGGGAATCGACGCCGAAGTGCTCACGGCACTCGCGCGCGCCGGCGGCGGCAACAGCGGCGACGCGGCCACACGAGTAATGGCCGAAACGTCGCTGAGCGTCTGCCACGCGCTGCCGCTCGACATCGTGCATCAATTCGACGCCTACGAGCCGCTGCTGGCGCCGGTGGTGGAGATGGCGGCAACGAACGCTGCCGGTACTCCCACCTCGTCTGCCGCCTCCTCCCTTACCGGGTACAACGCGAACACGAGAACGGTCGTTCCAGTCGGCGTGCGGGCCTCCGCGGTGCAGGAGGACGTGATGAGTCCGGTGGCGTACATGGCGGTGGGGCTGCTGTGTCCGTCGTGCATCAGCGTGTGGCGTGAAGGGGAGGCCCGGGCATCGCGGGTGCTGCAGGAACAGCGTCAACAGCAGCAGCAGCAGCGATCGCCGAAGCGGGCGGTAAACGCGTCCCCGCCGCTGCAGGCCCACTCCGCCACGCCGCAGCTCCCACCGAGGGCGGTGCGGACCCTCGGCGCGTCGACGCCGCTGGAAGTGCAGTCGTGGTCGTCACCGCCGCCTACCCCATCCTTCCCCTCCCAGCTGCTGACCGGCTCCGTGGCAGCCGCACCACCACCGCCTGCTCCTGCTGGCGGCAGTGGCCCATCGGCGGCGTCGTGGGGTGCGTTCACCTCTGGCGCACCACTCGGGTACCCAATTGACGGCACCCCGCAGAGCCTCTCCAGTAACCGTCCGCACAGCAGCAACTACGCCATGGGCGGCAGTGCGAACCAGAACCCGATGCTGTCCGCGGTGGGCCAGGGCAACAGCGCGGGGTCGCAGGATCTCTCCGCTACGCTGGCGAGCGGCTCTGCGCCGCTGCTGGCGGCCGCGGCGAGCCCGACACCGCCCATGCCACGCACCAACGCGCACCAGGACGCCTGGGATAACTGGGGCGTGCAGGCGCCGGTCGTCGTCAATACGCCAAACACCGCCGGCGTTCCTCGCAACGGAGGATCGCTGTCCAGTACCGGAAACAACAACAACAACAACAACAGTCCCAGCACGGAT
>AUXI01000031.1:0-69897 GCA_000482105.1 Crithidia acanthocephali | reverse complement strand
TCACCAGCGACTCCANCTTGGTCAGTCATCATTCCCGCTCCCNTAAAACCACTGATGTGAGTGATGCCGACTTCGTGCTGTACATGTCTGCCGGTTCCACGAGCGGCAACACCATCGCCTGGGCCACCTACTGTCAGGTGTTCGACAACAACCGTCCATCGGTTGGTGTGTCCAACGTGTCCCCAAAGTACATCTCCGCTGACCCGCAGACGGTGTGCGTCATCACATGCGAGCTGTTGCACGTACTCGGCTTTATCTACGACACCTTTGTGGCGCAGGGTATGACCTCCTTGATGAACTTATGCGACAGGGGTCTTTCGCCAGCCCTCATCTCCCCCAACGTGGTGGCAAAGACACGGGAGCAGTACGGGTGCACCACGCAGACCTACATGGAGCTGGAGGGTCAAGGGGGTTCTGGCACGCGCAACTCGTACTGGAAGCGGCGCAGCGCCAAGGACGAGCTGATGGCCGGTATCAGCGGCGTGGACCACTACACGGCGCTCACCATCGCCGCCATGGAGGACATGGGCTTCTACAAGGGCAACTACGCCAACGCGGAGCCCATGGCGTACGGGCAGAACGCCGGCTGCACCCCTGCCACGTCGAAGTGCGTCATCAACGGTGTGTCGCAGTTTGCCAACATGTTCTGTGCGCCTGGGAGCAACAATCTTGTTTGCTCCTCCGACTACACTGGTCTTGGTTCGTGCCTCGTCTATACGTACACATCTGCGCTTCCGTCGTACTTCCAGTACTTCAGCGATCCTATGATGGGTGGCGATGATAGCGATGCGTTGATGGACTTCTGCCCCTTTGTTTAGGGATACAGCAACACGAATTGCACCACTGATGGCAAGCTCGGCTTGATTGCCAACGTCTACGGCGTCAACTCGCGCTGCTTCAGCGTGCCAACTGGCTTCGTGAGCGGCGACTACTACATCGCACGGCAGCTGGCCATCTGTGCAAACGTGGAGTGCGATGCGTCGACGTCGACGTACACCATTCAGGTGTCCGGTGCGGCGAGCTACACCACCTGCACGCCTGGTGTGACCCTGGTGCTCTCCAGCCTGAGCTCTCGCTACTCCAGCGGTGCGCTGACGTGTCCGAGTGACCAAGGTGTCAGCTTGCGCCTTACAACACCAGCGCAGTGGAACAAGCATGCGACTCGTGTTTTTGGAGCACTAGGGTTCGCCGTAAAAACAACCTCTGCCTTTCTATGGGCCACATCTCCCAGATTTCAGGTGCGTTGACCCCCTGCTCAACCACTTTGATCATCGCGTGTGATACTTAACGTTGTGCGAGTGTTGAAGGAGGGAAGCACTGCTGCAGCAGCCCCTTCTGCCGCTCCTCGCAGCAGATTGCACTCTGTGCCAGAGTTTAGCGAAACCAAAACGCGGAAGCGATTCGGCAGCTTACGATATCGCCATCCGCAGGTTCCCGGTTTTTCTTAGCGAGCGGCGTGGAAGTGAAGCGATAAAACCACGTTCTGCGGTCCGTGAGCGGCATGCAAGTGTGTTGCGCACGCACAGCGGATTTTCATAAGAATGTGGGGCAGCCAACGCTGTTCCTTCTTCTTGAGACAACCGGTGCGATGCGAAGCACGGTGTGACTTTCGACTTTGTCGGCGAAGACACTTGAGCTAGCGCGCCACAGCATCCGCACGTCTCGCATTTAAGTAGAACAATCATCCTCGCCGTCCACTGCACGGTGGTCGCCACATCGCCGATCATCAGCTGTGCATTTCGGACACACAATCGGTGGCCATCGCAATGGAGGCCACCACGGATGCACGCTCGAGCTGTACTCTACACCTCGCAGTTACTAGCGTGTACGGCATTAGGCTCGAAAGGCAACGGTGAAGGGGACGGTGTCGAATACAGAGCGCTGGTGTTGTTGTGCTGCGCACGCACCTTGTGATACTAGGCTCTGGAGATGTGGCGGGTGACTGACAAAACAGTTATCCACCAGCTGAGAGCCTCGTTGTGGGCCGGTGACGCCTCACAAGACACGCCAGTCTACTGTGTATCGACTCGCAAGAAGAGGACTACGTTGCCCACACTCCACGGTCTCTGATGGGGATGCTTCTGAATTGACCAGTCTCAGAGCCACGTTGCAGTCACTGGCTGCTCTGGAAACAGGGTGCGATTGAGAGGCGACCGTTCCCTGACATCAAATGTGAGGGGAAAAGAGGCGAAGGAAAAAAAAAAAAGAAATGGTAACAAGGTTTGTGAAGCGCGCCTGTAAACACACATACAAGAAAAGGGTCGCATCATCTTGACGATGGAAAGCGGCCCTACCACGATGATTAGAAAGCCTGCCGTGGATGTTGAGCTGTTCAGGAAACCACTTACATCAATCGTCAAACGCTTTTACAGGTAACGCTTTCTGAAGCTACATTGCAACGCCGATAGGTGCATAGCCTTTTATCAAGTCAGGACTGATGGTCAATGCAACTCTTCTTCTCGTTCTATGGCCCGGTTGGCGAGTGCTATCTTTGTCCATGATACGAGTGATGTACAGTACTAGAGAATAAAGGCATTGCATTAGTTTTGATGACGAGAAAAAAAAAAGAAAAAGAGTATCGATGCGTCAGACGCTACAAGGCTATTGGTCGCTGTCGCCAACGAGAACGTGAAGTTGCGGAACAAGGAAAACGTTTTTTGTGAGGAAAAAAAAGTTGGAAAAGACGTTAGTAATAGTATTCAAAAAAAAATTCGTTGAATTAGTGACACCACACAGATGAAGCAAAAGGAAAAGGGAGAATCGCAGCTCAGCTCAAGCGCTTGGTCACACTGCTAGCTCCTTAGTCCCAAAAGTCGGCGTAACCGGAATCACCTTGGAAGCCGTCACCACCCTCCTCTTCGTATGTTTCAGTGAGTAGCAGCAGAGCACGAAGCTGCGAAGGACACGCGGTGTCGCTGTAGCTGTTTCGACTTACCCGTACAACCTCCAGCTGGGCGATACCGATGAGTGGATCGAGGCTGCGTAGATCGCTACAACCGTCAAGAAAGACAGTCTTCAGAGCCGGGCACGTCCCGAGGCCCTCAATGCTGCAAACGCTGCTATCAGTAGCGTTGACGGTTGTCAGCGCCGGTGCTCCGGTAAGAGCCGAAAGGCTAGTCAGGTGCTTGCACCGTTCAAGGTCCACTGAGGTCAGCTTTGGGCACTTGTTGAGACCAGCAAGATCGCAAACGCCACAGTTGGCTGCTTTGATTGACTCCAGCGATGGTGCCCCGGCTAGCGGTGCCAAGCTGAGGAGTTCCTCGCACGAATCAAAGTCGACGCGTTGAAGTTGCGGACAGGTGCTCAGACCGGTGATGTCCCGCACACCACTTTTGCTGGCAAGAACGTTGCGAAGCTTCGGCGAACCGGCGAGCGCAGAAATATCGATCAGCGCGGAGCAAAACCGAACGTCGATTGTTTCCAGCTGCGGGCAGTCTCGAAGGCCACTCAAGTCCCTCACGGCCGTGTGCGTTGCTTGGATGCTTTGCAGCCGCGGCGCTCCGGCTAACGGAGAAAGCGAGCTCAGCCATTTACAATGGTCGAGTTCGATGGTGACCAATGTAGCACATTGCGCAAGGTTGGAGATGTCTCGTACGGTACTGAAGCTGGCCTTGACAAGCCGGAGCTTTGGCGCACCTGCGAGTCCGGCGAGCGACTCGAGCAGCTTGCAATGCTTCACTTTCACTACTTCAAGACAGGGACAGCCACGCAGAGGCGACAGATCGCTCACACCAGTGTGGCTAGCCTTCAAGCTTCGCAGCATCGGAGCGTCGGCCAGAGGAGAGAGGTCGCGTAGCTGCGAACAATGATCCAGCTTGAGGTCCTCCAGCATTGGGCACTCACCCAGGCCATCGATTCGACGGACATCGCTGTGCTTTGCGTTTATTGTTTTCAGCGACGGCGCGCCAGTGAGCGGCGCGAGACTAAGCAGCTTATCGCAGTATTCGAACTTCACGTTGGCAAGCTGTGGGCACGTGCCTAGCCCGCTGATGTCCTCTATGCCACTTCGATTGGCGTTCACAGTTTGCAAGGTGCGCATTCCAGCCAGCGAGGAAATGCTTCGCAGCTGATCGCACCATCCCACTTCCAGCTGCTCAAGAGACGGGCACGATGCAATGCCGGTGACATCCTGCACGCCACTCCCACGAACGTCAACGAACTTGAGCAGCGGAGCCTCGGTTAGCGGAGCCAGGGAAGTGAGGTCCTTGCAGTGCTGAAAGTTGACGATGACGAGGGACGGACAGCGGTTGAGGCCACTGATGTCGCGAGCCCCGCTCTGTTTAGCGTGGACTTCTTCCAGGCGCGGGGCGCCGGCAAGCGGTGAGAAGTCCGTGAGGCGTGCGCAGAACTCAACACCGATGTACGTGAGCGACGGGCAGGTGCCCAGACCAGTGATGTTGCTAACTGGGGTACTGCTAGACATCAGATACTGAAGTTGCGGCATACCAGCAAGCGGAGCCAGGCTTGTCAAGTGAGCGCAGTGGGCCAGATCGACAAAGGAGAGTTCCGGACACTCCCGCAGTCCCGCGATGTCGCGAACGCCGCTGTGTGCTGCGTACAGAGAACGCAGAGATGGAGCGCCGGCGAGAGAAGACACACTGACAAGGTGCGTGCAGAAACGGACGTCAATGGTTTCGAGATCTGGCCAAGCTCCATAACCGCCGAGCTCGCGCAGTCCACTGCCGCTTGCATCAATAGAGTGCAGAGACGGCGCACTGGTAAGAGGTGCAAGACTTTTCAGCTCAAGACAAAGTGGGAACGACACAGCGGAGAGGGAAGTGCATACATTGAAGCCAGCGATGTTTTTCAGCTTCATTCCTCGGATTCGTACGCACTCCAAAAGACCAGCGGACGTAAAATCTTGCATGTCGATGGCCTCTTCGTCGGTTGGAATTGACAGGACTGTCAGCGCAGGTAGCTCAAAGAAAAGGCGAGCGTCAAAGGCGGCGCAAGACTCCGCAGTCAATGTTCGGAGCTGTGTCATTTGCGAAGGTTTCGAACCGAGAGTGATGCGTGGTGCGTTGGTCAGTGTCAGCTCCTCGATAGAAGCGGCAGCAGCGTCTGGCAGAGCAAAGTCCGACTCCGGGGTGTCAAGGGTGAGGACTTTTAGCTGACTCAGGGGAAGATGCGGTGCAAGTCCACTCCAACGCGAGCCGTACGTTACGACACTCAGAGGCAACGCAAGCTTCTTCAACCACCACCCGATCCTCATCGCTGGTTGAGTGTCTTTTGCCGGCTGCAAGCCATACTGAAGGCGGTGTGTCAAGTCGCCTTTCACAGTGCACAGGGACACATTCTTGTGAATGGCACCGTGGGCAAGCAGTTCAGCAAGCAGTCTTGTTTTCAGACTCGTCGCGGTGAGAGTCAGTCGACTAAACTGAAACGCGTCGCTATAGCTGAGCACCTGCGGCAGACTATCCCACTCCATCGACGCTAGCACGCCGTTTGGGTCTGAGATCCTACTGGCATCTGCAGGAGCTTGGTCACGTTGAAAGCGTTGTAAGGCGAGTTGAATGTTGGCTAGGAATGACGTCATTCACGTACTGACGTTGTTTGACGATAATGAAAGAGAATGAAAATGATTTTCCTCGTGCAACACCGAGAAGAGAAAAAAAAGAAGGAGAGAGTAGCAGAGCAGACAGCTCACATTGCTCTTGGGTGGGAAAAGGAATAGGAAACAATGCCTTTTCTTCTTGTGTGTGTGTGCGGGACTGAAAAATGCGCAGCACTAGGTTATGGTGAGGATGAGCCAAACTCAGAAAGAGGAGAAAGAGAGAGTTTCAAAACGAGAGCGGGTACAATAATCAAGAGAAGAAGAGGAGGAATGGTTTCGGCCGTTGAGATCACTTTGCTTGGCTCTTGAGAATGAAGGGAAGGAAAAGAGCATTTGAAGCCACAGTCAAGTGACAAATAAAACCTCACCATGACGTGCTCAATGTAGCAAAGCGAGCGCCAATGCGGTCAGGTTAAGCTGGCATAGTCGGCCTCTGGTGCTTGAGGGCAAGAGTCGCGCGGCCCTCCATCGCACGTTGCATGGTGTAGCTCTACTCAAAGGCGCTAAAAGGCGTCCACGCTGTTAAAAGCTGTGCTGTTTCGACCTTCGTGCCAGCAGCAGAAACTCAGCAGCAGCTGTATTTTCAACGCTGGCGTTTGAATTACTACGTTGGTGTTGCGCACTGCCCTTCTTTTTCTCTTATACTGGGTGCCTCAATCGATGTACGACAAAGACACGGATATGGAGAGAGGAGAGAAAACCTCTTCTCTCACAGTTCTTTTTGCTTCTAATTAAAAAGAAAAAATAAAACAGAACCACGTTTGCTTTGATGATCACTTGTTCATTGAAACTGACGTGGTCGTACTTAGAATTAAATGCTTCGCTTTTTCTTGATTTGACACTAATTTGGTTAGAATATGCTTTGATCCGAACACCTTTCACTCTTGTGGGTGAGAAGTACATGGACCACACGCCTCCACGACCGCTGCTTCTGTCAGCCACCATCGTTCACAGGTGGCGGTTGGAAGTAGAAAAAAAAAACAGATGCAGACTCGTGTGAGGCGCTGCAGGTCCGTGTGGACTTCAAGGTGACACGACGCTACTAGGATTTCAGCTCAGATCACGACGGTCAGCCAAGTCAAGAAAGGCAATGTCATTGTATAGAGGAATGTATAGTTAAGCTTTGCCGACGGAAAAGATAACACTTTCGCTACAAAAAAGGTAAGGGAAACTGCATCAGACTTACTCGCGCTTGCGCTCCGCCTTGCGCTTGATGCTCTTGTGGAGCTGGACAAGCTTGTTGGACACGTAGTCGGTGGGGAGAATAGACAGGATGCACTCGATGATGGCGTGGTTGCTGTGGCCGGGAGTTTGCGGAACGGAGCCAAGCTTGTTGAGGGTCTGGTGGGCCATCTTGGCGGCGTTCACCATGAGGAAGGTCTCACGCGGCTTGCGGGAGCTGACACCCTGGGTCATCTTGCTCACCACCATGTTGGGCGACACGGCAAGGACATCGATACCGAACTCCTTGAGCTCGTAGTAGAGGCCAGAGCCGAAGGAGAGGTTGAAGGCCTTGGTGCCCGCGTACGTGCACAGGAGAGGAGCAGGGGTCACCGCAGAGACGGAGCCCAGCATCACGATTGCGCCGCAGTGCTTCGACTTCATCTTCGGGACAACGTACTTGGTCATGCGCACGCTCGCCTCGCAGTTCACCTTCAGGAGGCGGAGGTCCGTCTCGAGGTCCACCTCGTCGAAGTAGTTCGTGTAGCTGTAGTTCACACCCACGTTGTTGACCAACACGGCAATTTGGATCTTATCAAGCTCCGCAAAGAGCTCGTCGTAGTTCTGGGGAGTTGCAGCCGCGAAGTCGAACGAGATGGACTTACCCTCCACGCCAATCTGCTTCAGTTCCTCCACAACACTGTCGAGCTTCGACTGGGTGCGGGCAATGACGCAGACGTTGAAGCCGCGGCGGCCGAGGTCGATGGCCATGGCGTGGCCGATACCCTCGCTGGCACCCGTGACAACAGCCCACTCACCAGCCTTGCCATAGCGCTTCTTCATGTTCAGGGAGGTCATGTAGTTAATTTTCACGAAGCTGAGAACCTTGAACAGGACAACACCGAGTGCCACAGCACCGACCACAGAGAGGAAACCGACCATTGTTCTTACGATGGACAGAGGAAGTACTTTAGTTGTGGAAAGAGAAGTTTAACGATATGCAGATTGAGAACACAAGAAGGACTGCCAAAAAAAAAAAAGAGGATGGATTCGGTTGTGTGGAGAGAGATTGGACGCACACGGCGAAAAAGAACAGCGACAAAGGAGAGTTTAAAAGAGCGAATGAAAATTTGATGCACTGAAAAGAAGAGGAAGAAACGCTGGATAGCTAAGGAATACCAACAGCTGGTGTTCAAGTACTGCGAAACGAACAGCGCACGGAGGCTTTCTCAGTTGAGAGTAGAGTGACAACAATGCAGCTGATGGAGAAAGACAACACAATCCATTGCACCATCTCTTGTCTTCGTCCTACGGTCGAAGACTATCTTACGTAGGGGCAATCACCCTATGACCCAGCGGTTTTGTTTACCTTTTCTGCAAATTAAAGCAAGAGAGAAACACACAATTAATGGATCTTGGGCTTAAAGTCAGTAGCTGTGAACTGACAAGGCGGAAGTGGATGGCAGTGAATTATTTTTTTTTGGACGCTTGTTGCATTGTTTGCTTCTGGGGTTGAGGTGTGGCGCTTGGTCTTTCATCGACGCTGATGAAAACCGAGAGGAAGGAAATTCAGCGCGTGCGCACCGTTAGAATTAAAAGGCGGCTGGTGCTTTTACAGGAACCGTGCTAGCCGTAGCCATTGAAGCTTTGAAAACGGAGAGGCTAAGAACAACGATGAGGTGCTTTGGCAAGCAATCCATTAAGTGGGGCGTCTTTACTAAGCGGCGCGCTGGATGCCGCGAGGTGCTGCGGCCCAGAACCGGCGTGTGCAGAGAACTGTTTAAAGGTGGCGTTGATGCGTTTCGGAGATGAAAGAGCCGTCCGGGAAACAACAGGGATACCGAAAGCGGTACTTCTGCTGCGATTGTTTCGCACGTGTTTCCGGGGTTTGTCTCCGGACTATTCGTTGAGTTTCTTCTACATGCGGAGGTGAGTGAGAGATCGGTGTTGATGAGGATTCAATCATCCGTGGCATAAAGTAACAACGCAACTGAGGAGCCGCAGGCCCTGGCACCCGTGAAGAAAAGTAAGGAGTAGGTGTTTTGGAGGGGGAGTGAAACCGGGGGGGGGGCGGTTGTGAGCGGCGGTCTTTCTCAACGTCGTTGTGGGTGCTAGAGGAGTGTCAGTGCTGCAGATGGTTCGCAAGCTTGAATCAGGTTCTCGGCCGTGTGGTGAAAGCTATGCCGAGAAACGCTTTAGAAAGGCACCTTTTGCGCAGGAGAAGCCAAGCGTTTGTAACTGTGACGTGTTTGTTGCATCTTCTGTGCGTTTTTTTTTTGTAGTTTTGTGTGTCGAAGGAAAGAGCAACGCAGGTGCTTGATCGCCTTAAAAGGCCACAGGAATGGAAACAGAATATGCGCACTGAACAGCAGTGTCCTGACTGATTCACTCTCAAAAGCGATGCTGGCTTCTTGACAGTCTTTGCGACCCGTGTAGCATACCTGGAAGTCGAGAATTTCAGCGACTGAATCGACGAAGGCTGTTGCTCCACTTTGAGAAAAGATTGTAAGGCTCCTTCTCCCAACTGCCGCAAACGTCTCGTTTCGTAAAAAAAAAGAAACGCAAGCTCTTTTGCAACGCATGCTCGCAGCTTTTGCTAATTATAGCGTACAATTTAAAAAGAAACCCTGCGGGGTCTTGTTGCTCGTTTAGAAAAGCAGAATTACTACCGCCTCTATATCTTCATCTGGATCTTAGCGCATCGCATAGTTTCAATCTGGTTTTCACAACGGCACAGTTATGATGATTCGAGAAATCAGCTCTTTTTTCGAGTGTGATGGCATGTCCACACAGCGAAGGGCTCAGATGATGGGAGCGCTCTCTCCCGCAGCTCGCCACGACACACTTAGCAGCACCGGCTTGCACTACGGGCCTATTGAGATGCACTCTAACTCTGATACGATATACATAAACGTGACTGCAGAATCTCCCATCCCACCTATCGAGTGGTGGAATATGGAAGGGAATGCAATTGTTAGTAGCGACAGCGCTTCACTGACCGCGTGCAAGCTGATTACGCTGCTGAAGAATGAATGGACTTGCATCCGGGTCACAAACGTGGAGCTGAAGCACGAGGACGAGGCTGACAGCGGTGCTCAAAAGGCAATTTTGAAAATGCTGGCCGCTCTCACGCACGACTTGACGGACCTCCGCCTTGACAACTTTTACTTGAACGATAGCGACGCACTCCCCGACTTCCGTCACCTCCACAACCTTTTTCTTTCCGGCTTCAGCGGCCCTCTTCAGAAATGGAGCGGAGTGCTCAATAATTCTGCAGAGAGGGTGGAAATCTGCGACACTGTCGCTTTCACAAGCAACTCTTTTTCTCTCCTGAGAGACAACGCGTGGTATCGCCTAATTCTGGACAACACTAACGTCGAGGTCTCACATTTGGAGCAGCTGAAGTGCAGGCACGTACTCAAGTCACTAAGTCTGATCGATTGTCGAAAAATCGACAGCTTCGATGCGACGCTCTTCCCAGAGCTCCGACTGCTGCTTTTGGGTCGCACTCCAATTTCCAGCGATTGGTTCACCGGAATTGAAACCTGCAGTCATTTGCATCTCATCAACCTGGGAGGTTGTCACGAAATAACAGACATTAACGCACTGGGTCAGCTGAAAGAGATTCGCGAAGTTTTCGCACACGAAACTGGTGTCACGAACGACGGAATTGCGGGACTTTCGGAGTGTGAAAACCTCGAAAAGCTAAACCTTGGTGGTTGCAGAAACATCTCAAATGTCAACCATCTCGGCCGTCTGGCTGGATTGAAGGAACTGCATCTTTGGAGCACAAAAGTGTCCAATACCGGTATACAGGATCTGTGCTGCTGCACGTCTTTAGCTGAGCTTATTTTGGACGATTGCAACCGCATCACTGACGTCGCTCCACTAGGCCATCTGCCATCGCTCCGATGGCTGTCTTTAATCGGGACCGAGGTTAACGGCCAGGGTATCAGAGAACTGATTCATTGCCGAAGCCTGGAGACGCTTGCTTTGGCGGGAACGCGAGTCGACAAGCCGCCGAAGCTGTGGCGACACGAAACGGTTATTGAGTTTTTGTCGGGGTTCCAATAAAACTGACGTGGACTCATGATACCTTAAACATGCTTTCATGAATTACTTGCGTTTTGAAAATGCACCGCCACGTACCCTAGCTTTTTTCTGTTTGTTTGCTGCTTATTCCGTATCTTGATGCACGTCACACACACAACAAAAAAAAAAGAAAAAAACAGCAACAACAACAACAACAACAACAAAAAAAAACACTTTGTCTCCAACTGACTCAGCTTCGTTTTAAGAAAACTAACGAACTCTTTTTAGTAAAGGGGTAGAGTTGCAAGAGCGATCAATGGAAAACCGTTGCAAACGTTTGGAGTTTTGTATATTTCGCTGGTCCTGTGCACCGAATGCGAGATGATGGCTTCTGTAGTCAGAAGCTGTGGGCAATTCGCCGATTTGAAATTGCCTCTTTTCTCTTCCCAACGTGTTTCTCTGCCTTTATTCTCCCCATCGTGCTTTAATTTGCGTGATTTCAAACAAGAACCCAAATTGAAACTGCACTTTGTGCCGTATCTTTATTTCCCCTTCTCTTGCGCTTTCTATTCTCTATCGCAACTGACAGTAGCAAAAAGGTACAGTTTTGAACCTGCTTTTCCTTTCTCTTCTCTCCTTTCTCCTTCTTGCTTCCCTCTACTCTTGAATTCACTAATCAGGAAAAAAAAAACGCTTCTGAGACTTCTCCTTTTTCTGTTTTATTTTTGCAAGCGGCTTTTTTTTTCTCATCTGCTCCAGCTTAAAGACACTGGAATTAACAGTCTTGCTTCTTTCCACCATTCAGAGGAGAAAAAGGTTATTTGTGATTTGAAAGTTTTGCTTCTAAGCCTCAGGGTCTTTTTTTTCTGCCTACCGTCTACGTTTGGCATCGAGTTCAACGTTCTCCTTTTCTTCGCTCATCTCTAGCTTCTTTTTTTATTCGTCGAAAAATAAGTTGTTTAGCGAAAAAGGAACGACAATGGGGAACTACATTTCATTATGCCCCGAACCGGTGCAGGGCCTTATTAGCTCTTACGGAATCGGCTCGGGCTCTAACTCGCACCCATCCGGCGTCGCTATCAAAGGCGTCGACTACTCCGCCGTGAAGCTTGTTGGTGAAGGCGGTTACGCCTTTGTTTATGAAGGCTACAACAACGTGACAGGCCAGCGCGTCGCTCTGAAGCGTTACGTTTTTTCTGAGATGCATCAGCAGCAGAGCGCAGTCGAGGAAATGGCTATCTACCACGATGTGTGTCCGCACGACTACATTGTCACCTACTTGGACTCTGAAATGCTGTATCGCCCAGGCGTCCCTCTGCCAGAGATGTGGGTTGTGATGGAGTTCTGCGACGGCCCTTCGTTACAGGAGTACATCAACAACCGCCTGCAGTCGTCGCAGACGTTCTCGCTTCGCGAGGTGTACGAAATTGTAGACAACATCGTACACGCCATCGGCCATCTGCACTCTCAGTCACCGCCAGTCTCCCATTGGGACATTAAGCCAGACAATTTTCTGTTCACTGAGAACGGGAGGCTGAAGCTGTGCGACTTTGGAAGCGCTACTCGGCAGTTTTACGCACCAAAATCGGCTGAGGAAATTGCAGCCACGGAGTCTGAGTTAGGGGCGAAGATGACTCTGCTGTATCGCCCGCCAGAGTCGCTTGATCTGTGGTCGAAGGAGCGTATCGACACGAAAGCCGACATCTGGGCTCTAGGGGTCGTGATCTACGTTTTGGTCTTTCGCGAGATGCCTTTCGAAGCTAATCCGATGGATGTGATGGCTGCTGTCCCTAAGCTGTTTAAAAACGGCGAGGACTGCTGTCCGGACGAGTTCAAGCCTCTCATGGAGCTCGTTCGCTCAAAGATGCTCACCAAGAAGCCTACCGACCGCGCCGACATCTACAGTATCTCTGAGGAGTTAGAAAAGATAACGGAGCTGCCTTCCTTGCTGCGTCCTCGACCAGGGTTTCAGAGCGCACAACGTCCGCGCTTTCCGTAAGCTGGATCGTGACGCGACGTACATTTGCAGCTCCAAAAAGGCTATGCTATGTACGATCGGGCACCTTTTTGTTCTTTAGTTCAACTCTCCCTATTCTCCTTTCTAAGTTGTTGTTGAACTCTTTACTCTGTCGATGCCTCTTTATGCTTTCTTTTTTTGTTTTTTAGTGCTTACGTTCTCTCCTATTGTATACTTTATTCAGTAGTAAAAAAAAAAGAAGAACTTCTCAATCGACAAATTCAAAATTGCAAAAAAGTACTGCGTCTTCTCGGTGGCGTGGTGCTTTTGCATCTCCGTTTTCAACATGGTACCGATTTACGATCAATGTGTTTCTTTCCAGCTTACGTGCTGCGAAAGACACTTTGGCTACCATTCGGGTTCTCAGGTCGGTTTCCGTTGTTTTGTCGAAATGTGCGCTGTGTTTGTGTATGTGTGTGTATGCGTTTGTGCTTGCTTCTCGAATGTGGCAATTAAGCGAATGATTAAGCTTCTGTCTACGACTTTGATATTGGGTCCCTCATCTTTTCTTTCTATTCCTCATTGTCTGTCATGTCTTTCTACACACCTCGACCACACCTAACGCACATACAACTATCTTTTTGTGTCGGTGCGACAGCATTTCGCAGTCCAATACTCACCGTAATGCTGCCGGTAGCCGTGAAAGTAATAGAAGAGGATGCGGCCGGCGACTCGCGCACTCTGTCCTCGGAGGTGCTGGAAAAAAACAGTGATTTCCGACGCTTTACGGAGCGTATGAGAGGAATGGGTCGTGTGTTTGCTATCAAGCCGAAAAAGGACACGAAGGCACGCCTCCTTCCTCCGCCAGCTGGCGGGGACGATCTGAACACTGAAGCAGGGAAAGAATGGATAGAATGCTGTCTACGAGAGTACCTGGAGCGAAAGCGGCTCTTCAGCAACCGGTTTCAGAACCGTTGGCGACTTGCCTTGCGAATTGTCACTTTTCTTCTGCCGTTCCTCGCTGTTCTGTGGGCCATTTGGCCCATGTGGCGCGTTTTGATCAACGTGGAGACGGACGCCTACTACAAAGTCTTGGAGGTGTCTCCGACTGCGACGTCGTCTGAGATAACGAAGGCCTACCGCGCAATGATGAAGCGATGGCACCCTGACCACAATCCAAACTGCGGGCACTTTTGTCGCAAACAGACAGAGCGGATCAAGGAAGCGTACGACATGCTGCTCTCGCGCGGCGACCACCAGTTTACGCTTGCGAATCAGTATCACGAAGGTGTTATGACACTGCGCTCTGCCCTGTCGTTTCGCGGATTTCAGATATCTGGCAGGGCCGCCATGGGTGTCTACATGGCTCTCTCCCGCATGTTTCCGTCAAGGGCGAAGAACAGCTCTGCGCTGCGATTGGGATGCAGTGTGCTCATTCTGCTGTTCTGCACCGTCCATGAGACTTTGTACGTGAGCGGACTCAACATTCCCACCGTCATTGGGCTTTTTTACTACTGTTTTTCGATGGCGAAGGCGTCTGCGCAGCAGCGGTCAGTGGAAGAAGTGGTGCGGAACTCGTACTTTGACGTTCTACGTGATGCGGCCGGGCTACTGGGTTCTGCTGGAATAGTAAGTGCAGCTTTTTTCTTCCTCGAGCACACAACTGTGTCCATGGAGGAGGTTTTCCGCATGCTGTACGGAAGCGTGTACGTGATGTCGTTCTTGTACGAATTCGCACCCAACATATACGACAACTTTCTCATGCGGAAGTACTCGCTTCCTCTCACCTACATGAACATGGAAAGCGGCAGATTCACCTGGACGCGTTTCGCACTGAGTGAGCTCGGCTTTATTGCCGATGACCTCTTTGTCTTCACCTGCAGAATTCCAAGCCCTTATCGTGTGGTTGTGTACATTACGCACTTCGTGTGTCTTTGTCAGCTTGTTATGCTTCCATGGGACGCGCCGATCACCTCCGGCAAAGCCAGCGCAAAGGCTCATGCGACGAGAGTGCAGGAGGCAAGCGCAACGGCAACGGCAGCTGCAAAGGAGACCGACGGTGGAACGCCTGCGGACGCGGTGGAGAGTGCAGAATGCAAGGCACACGAAGCTATCCGCGACTCTCCGCTGACGAAGGAGGAGGAGGACGTGGTGACAGACCTCGACAACGAAGAGGTTGCCTGGATGGACCTTGCTTCGCTCAAATACAAGGCTCTCATCGCGACTCTGGGGCGGAAGTACGCGCGTCAGCATGGGCAAGGCGC
Organism: Crithidia acanthocephali; assembly: GCA_000482105.1. Classification (NCBI taxonomy): domain Eukaryota; phylum Euglenozoa; class Kinetoplastea; order Trypanosomatida; family Trypanosomatidae; genus Crithidia; species Crithidia acanthocephali. The sequence continues at coordinate 54,929 of AUXI01000031.1, read as the reverse complement.
CGATGCCGTTGACATCGCTGCAAGCGCTGATTTGCAGCAAGTGAGTGTCTTTGCCTTTGGACGTGCGGCTGCAACGGGCCCCGCTGGATTAGCGCAGCCAAAAATTGACGTCCTGTGTCAAGTTCGCGACCCCGCAATCAGCCGCCTTATCGGACAGGATCGCGGGCCGCGAATGCTGATGCCGCCGCGGCTCAACGTACCGTGGAACCTGGACATGGCACGCGTAGAGTACAGAAAAGTGCTGGGAAACGCCGCACCCTTCACAAACTCTCAACTTTGGCGGAAGCGAACAGCGAAGAAAGCCCTGGGTATGTGGCGGACAGTAGGGATGATGACAGTGGCGTGCTGCGTGGTGGTTGCCGTCTGCGTTTTACTCGGCCCCAGCCCCCACGACGTTGTTCGCAGCACCAAAGGTCTGGACAACTCCCTGCGTCCGCAGCTCTTCAGTCGTTTTTCGCCGGTGCTTCAAGCCAAGCATTTCACAAATGCACTGGCGGGTGGCCTCCTCACTATAGCGAACCACACGCTTTGCGCATTGGACTGGTGGGATGCTGGTGTCACGCTGGGCTACATTCGGTAGTCAGTGTGGCAAAAACCGAGGTTTGCTGTTGTCAACGCGCGCTATTGAGAGCACAGAGAGGTGCTTTCTCTTTGGTGTCTTTTCTTTCTTTTCTACACGTCAGCTTTGATCATCACTGTTTTTGCAAGGGAAAAACAAAAGCGAAGTGCAAGTACAGATAATAGCTTGACTTTGTCCTTTATTGCTTTTTGGAAGCTGATGGGCGTACGCACACGGCAAGAGTCGTGTTCTGCGTCGAAGAGGGGAAGAAAAATAAGAATGGTGCTTTGAGCAAGAGCCGGGAGAAAAAGCGGTTAGACAAACGCACACACGAAAAAGGAGTAAGTGTGGCATAGAAGCGACTTTTGCTCGTGAACAACAACGACAGCAACAAAAAAGCACAACGCGCTTCACGACTGAGCTCCGCGTCACTTTTCTCTCGTTTCTGCTTCTTCCCTGGCTTCATCGTGAGAGTTGAGCGTTATGCAGTTGCGGTGGTCTGGTTTCTCGTTTCCTCTTGTGGTGCCCATCAGCAAATGGCTTAGTTGTTCTTCTGTGCTACTTCCCTTTTTTTTATTCAATGGATTGCTCCAACTCCACACACACACACACACACACACACACAAAATGACGACCTCTCTCTTCTTCTGATTTTTGAGTTTCCAAATAGTCTGGTACAGAAGATCACTCTCTAGGTCAATCTTTTCAATCTGTCAACTGAGGTTGACAGCCTCCCTTTATTGCTTTTCTCTTTTTCTCAGCACACACACGCAAACACACACAACTGCTTCGCGCGTAGGCAAATGGCGGCTACCGAAGCACAGGGACGGCGCGGGGAGCCGAACGCCAACGGCGGTGGCGGTGGCTGGTCGTTCGCGTCCAATGCGTTCTTCTACGTTGTTGTTTCGTTGCTGATAACAAACTTTGTCTTTCCAAAGCCAGCTGCAAACTTGGTGGAGCCCACGACGGCGGAGGAGGGAGTCGCAGCGCCAGCAACGGTGTCTGTCGAGCCTTTGCGACCTCTGGCGCGAGACAGAGAGAGGTTTAGTGTAGTGGTAGAGACGGAGCCACCACTCTTTGCGCCGATCCACTACAGGGACCTCCTGTTCAATCACGACGTGTTGGCGGCGGCAAAAATCAACACGAGTGTCCCCGTAGATCTTAGCGCTTGTTTCGCTGAAAACTGCTCGATCACTCTGAAAGTCACGTGGTCCCTCCGCAATGCGACCTTCTCGTCAACAGCGCCGCTCATCCGTTTTTTTCGGGACACCACCGTTCACAAGAAGTACCTCTTCGGAGATAAGAGCGGCAGCAATGAGTCTACTGCTGACGAGGAAGCGGCGGCTACCGGCGCCGTCAAGAGCTACTTCCAGCCGAACGTCACTTTGAGCCCCATTGTCTTCTTTGAGAGTCCCCTGCCCGACGCGTACTTGGACTTCACACCGGTCGTCGAATCGAAGAAGGGCCTCTACGGTCCGGCGCTTTACATCAACAACTTTTGGGTATTGCGTGAGCATTACGTGGAGCTTAACGCAAGCACCGCAGCGCGCCCGCTCGACTTCAATCTGCAGCTAACACCGCTGCCGCTGTGGAAGGTGATGTTGTACACGCAGTTCGAAAAGTCGATGGCGTCGCAGGCGAGCATCGGCTTCTCGCGGCAGGCGGAGGCGGAGGAGACGAAGCGGATGCTGTGGGAGGTGAGCACCAAAAATCCCTACCTGCTTGCAGTGACGGCTATCGTCACCGTTATGCACACCGTCTTCGAGTTTTTGGCTTTCTCGAACGACGTGAAGTTCTGGCGGGGCAAGAAGGACTTCCGGGGGCTCTCCGTGCGCAGCATTGCGATTAACTGCTACTTCCAGACTATCATCTTTCTCTACCTCCTCGACAGCAGCGGCGAGACGTCGTGGGCCGTACTGGTGCCCTCAGGGCTTGGTGTTCTGATGGAGTACTGGAAGCTTGCCAAGACGATGAAGGTGACCAAGGTGGAGCCGCCAGGCGATGCGTCGCCAGAGCAGTCACCTGGTGCTGCGAAAGCGGCCCGCAAGCCGAAGGGCTTCGCCATTGCCGGCTACATTATCGGGTTCAACGACTCGTACGACTCAAAGACGCAGAAGCACGACGACGTCGCAGTGCGGTACCTGATCTACGCCATGATTCCCCTTCTAGCTGGCAATGCCGTCTACTCCGCTCTCTACAAGACGCATCGCAACTGGTACTCCTTCATCGTCTCGACCCAGGTTCAGTTCATTTACAGCTTTGGCTTCGCGCAGATGACGCCGCAGATCTTCATCAACTACAAGATGAAGAGCGTCGGCCAGCTGCCATGGCGCACATTCATTTACAAGTCGCTGAACACCGTTATCGACGACTTGTTCGCCTTCGTGATCAAGATGCCGTGGCTGCATCGGCTTGCGTGCTTCCAGGACGATGTCGTGTTTGCCATTCTGCTCTATCAGCGCTGGATCTACCCGGTGGATATGAAGCGTTTTGACGGCGAGAGCGGTGGGGAGGACGAGGCTGGGAAAGAGGGGGAGAGGGTGGACGGAGAGAGCGCAAAGCCGGATTCCTTGGCGGCGACTGAGACCAAGAAGAACCAGTGAAACAACAAAAAAAGAGAGTCTATCGTGTGGTTATTATTCACTACTCACCTGCTTTTTCTTTTTCACGTTGCGTGGCGCAACGGTAGTACACTGTTGCCACTCTATGTTTCTGCTGTTCGAGCCACTACGGAGACACAACGGTGTCTCTCATCTCTCCTTTCTATTCTTGTCCGCGCCACGCGAGACGTCGAGAGTTTTATTTGTAAGCATAAACAGCAGTTTGCCTTCTAAAGCGCAACTTCAAGCTGTCTATTTGCAAGAATTTGACGCAACGCATACACCACAAACAACACAGAAAACCTGCTGGACGGCAGCTGGGCCACCAATACCAACCTGCTCACGAGGCCACAACTTAGCAGACGCGTATATGGCTCTTTTGTGAAAGAAAAAAAAACTGCAAGTATGCAGCACTGGGATCAGCTTCTGCATTTCTCATTTGCGAGAATTGGGTGGCTTTGCAATGCTGAGGCTGATGTTAAACAGTCTATTTCAGAAGAAACATCGGGAATTCGTCCTTTTCTCCACACTTTGTGGGAAGAGAGGCCCTTTTTTTGTTTTCCGCGACGCATTTCGGCTTCGATGTTCTTTTCTCTCTCTAACGATTCTTCTTCTATTCACTCCTCTGACTCTCGGCGTAACCACATCGAGCAATGAAACGTGCACACACGCACCCGCACACACACGTACATCATTCAATGGACTCGAAGACCAGTTGCACAACTCTGCGCAAATAGCAGAGAAACGTCGTACTCGTCAATTCTTCGTTTCCTCTTCCCCTTTCTTTTGGCTTTGTTAGAGTTTCTCCTTTTTTTTTGGATTTAGAAGAACTGTTTTACCGCTGGGGTGTTCACCTTTTTCAATCAGCCACGCAAAACACCCTTTGGCGTGTTTCCAATCATTTCTCGATTGGACTCCATCAAGTAGCGCGACCAGGAAGGCTATTGGATAGTGTTTGCAGTTTTGATATGAGCCGTAGCGGGATAAACCACAACCTGTGGCGTGAAGTGCTCGACGAAGTGAACGCACAGCAAACTATAATCGACTCTATCCTACACCCTGAAACCAAGGGCCTTGATAGTCAGGGGAGAAGCGCTTTTCTCGCAGCTGCCCACCCCTCTTCTTTCTCTGCCTCCTTCGTGCCGCAACGTTCCGCTTCCATGACGACGCCACAGCGCGAACGGTCCGCTCCGTCGCCGACAAAGGCAGGGAGCCCGGTTGGCTTGCTCTCACCGTGTCTAGAGGCCGCAGATGGTGAGACGAAGCCGGCGACGCTGCAGTCACCTGCGGTTGTGGACGAGATGGCCAGTGGAAGGATGCAGGACGCAAACGCCACCCACCGTGGCGGATCGGCCGCGGAGGGAGGGTCGAAGGTGGTTGAGGCGCTCGTGGAGGCACTGTCCACCTCGTCGTGGTCGAGCGAGAGCGACACGGCGCTGCCTGCCGCACTGGACGGCGACCCACCGGGTTTGCACTATCCAGACATGACGGCGACGCCGGCTGAAGCAAGGCCTGGCGCCTCAAGCTCCTCTTCTCTCGATACGGCAGCGCTGATGGCGGAGACGATGGCGGCACAAAGAAGAGCGTTGCAGTGTGGTCCGTTCTACTTGCGGGCTACACAACTAGCCGCAGCCGAGTTCGAGGAGCGGCAGTTTATCATGTTCACTGAGTTCACGGCGGTCACCGAGCTTATATCGTTGTTTATCTGTCACATGTCCCAAACGTCTGTGAGGACCTGAATTTGCGTGTTTTCTTTTTCTCCTTGACCGAAGTGCAGTGTGCGAGGAAGTGCGTGAAACTTGTTCAACTTCTCCGTGAGGAGAAATTGCACGTCCATTTACGTTAAAGTGGCAGCTCAACGTCGGTATCCTTTTTTCTTTTTTCTTTTTAACGTTTGCTTGGATGGTTTTCTTTTATGCGACGTGCACTGCTTTCTCTATAAATTGAAAGGTCTCGGTTTTAATCAGCTATTTCACGCACGTGAGTAGCCACAATCCGAGCACCCCGTCTTTTGCTTGTCACTTCGCGCACTACATACGCGGTACTCGCACCGATCAAGCTAAAAGAAAACGAAGAAACAACTTGTAGATGGTAGTGCCTGGGTGCACTCGACACCTCTCTCCTTTTCGAAGCGTTTAAAAGTGGCTTGCGCCTTGGTGTACGCCAGTGTTGCGTGAACTGCTATAAAGAAAACTCAAACGGCTTCTTTGCAGCGCTGTGTTGCTTGCCATCTGCTTTCACGCACAGATGCATCGGCATGCGAGTTTTTCTTTCGCCTCCACGCTTTTCTCAGCTGCCTTCTCTGAACCTTCCTATCATGCATCTTTTTTTTTTGCCTTGTATATATATATTTAAGCCACAACTTTGCAAACTACGTATTCTCGCGTTTGGAAAGCAAACGAAAAGAAAGCCATTGACTGCTTGTTCTTGTTTTTGCTCTCGCTGCGACATCTTACACCACTTCTCTTTCTCCCATTTGTTGGTGTGTTATTGCTCCTAACTCGGGAAAGCGAAGAGAAGAACAACAAGAAACAAGAGAAAGCAAGCAAACTCAGAAACACTATCATTGTTAGAAACGAAACTCTATACATAATGCACGTTGAAATTCGTCTGTGCCAGGTGGAGCAGGCATGCATCTTCGACACGCAGAGCTTTTATCGTATCAAGCAACTCCTAGCCAACCGCGACGGCTCCGGTGGCGGAGATGACAGCTCCTCCAAGCGCACCACCTCGCCAGAGCCGATGCTGACACTTCGACCACAACGGGCTTATACACCGCAGCTCAAACTGCAGCTTGTCGTGGAGCGTTTGATTGAGATGGAGAGCCAGGCCATTGTGGCCTGCATGGACAAGAAACAGCACGAGGCGCGCACACGAAGCAACTGGAACAACAGCGGCATCGGCACCGCCTACCACAGTGCGACGATCGAGGAGGTTTTTCTGGCTTCCTTGCCGCTGGCGGCGGCGGACAGCGTGATCAAGGTGCGCCTTCTCCAGCTCCCTCCCCCCCTCGACTACGACGCCCAGCAAGCGGTGAAGAAAGCCCTCGGGGCGGTCACCGTGAACGAGTTCCGGCACGACACCCCTCTGTGCATCGGAGTGGCAAAGCTCACGCTGCGCGACATGATGGCAGCGCGGCGGACGGTAGGGATTGCCATGCAGGCGAAGCGCACCATTTTCAGCACCGTCGAGGCGTACAACCTCGACACCATCATTACGAACGCCATGTTCGGCAAGGACGAAAACAGCGGCAGCGCGCTTCTTTCGCTGCAAATCAACGGGTACACATTCGGACGGGTGCCCAAGGGCCGGCTGCTGCTGTACAACGACACCGGCGACGCCGTGGGTCTCAAATCGGCTCAGGAGTCGGAGACGCACAGCACGGGGAGGCTAAGCGGCTCCACCCTAGCCGGTGGCGTCGGCGACAGCGGCACCAAGGCGGAGGAGGCGGAGTCGCTCAACACCCCGGCGATCCGCTTTGTGCTGATCCCGTACGTTGCCTTCATTGACGTGCTTCTTCGCCTCAGCGACGTGGTGTCGTGGCGTGTGCCGCGCAAGACGGGCATGGCATTCGCAACAGTCCTGGTGGCCCTCTACGCGGACCTCTTCGATGCCATGTTCGTGCTCATGGCAACGCTCAACGTGCTACTGTTCATCCGCAACATCTCCATCTTCTACTGCATTCCCATGAGCGACCCAACAACGCGCACGAACGCGTCGCCGGCGATGCCGAGCGGGGCGAACAACTTCCAGCCCTACCTCTACAGCAGGGATAACGCACTGCTGAACAGCCTGCTGCGCGCGCGCGTTTTCTTCTCGCGTGGGCTGCTCGAGGACACCTACTTCGAGCTCGCCCTCAGCGCGCACCTGGCGCGGCGCTCCCGCCGGCAGATCGCCGCCACCGTCCTCCTCATCAGCGTCGGCTTTCTGACGCTGTCGATGGGTACCGTCATCATCATTCTCACTCTGGCTGTCTTCTCAGCCTATCCAATGTACCTCAACACAACCGTCACACGTCGCCAGCGGCGCCGCAAGTGCAGCCTCGCCACAAGCGTGTACAGCTTCGTTAAAGGCTTCCGCCCGCCGGAGCGGCTGCGGGTGGTGCGAGTGGTGCGGGTAGCGGTGGGACGGGCGAAGAGCACCGCGCCGCAGCCGGAGGACGACTCCGTTGCGGCGTCCAACTCAGAGGTGCTGCAGCAGCAGTTCCTCGGCTATCTGCGCCAGCGCACCGAGTCCGTCGGAGCCGGGTCGGTCACCGACCGGTCCGACGCCTCACCGCGTGGCCGTGAGGGCAGCACGCTTGGTATGCACCGACGGGCGAGGACGATGGACATAGAGGGACTCAACGGCGCCTCGGTCAACTTCTCCAGCACAATCGACCATTTTCAGATGACACACGCGCTGCGCTACTTTGTGGTGTTCTGCTTCTCACCTTCTGGGCCCGAGGTGAACGGGTTTGCGAGCACCGCCGGCAACGCACGGCGGACGTCGAACTGCGGGTCTCTGCAGCGGCGCATGGCGGACCAGCTGCGGCAGGCGCGTGCCATCAACGCCCTCATCGCGAATGATTTCCCACAAGTGAGCAGTATGACCGGCGCCGGCTCCACCGTCTTCCCCGCCCAGCCTAGCGTGATCATGACGGAGTCGAAGCCGAGCGCCATCTCGAAGGAGGCACAGGATGCGTTCCACGCCTACTTTAACAACACCATCGGCTTCCTTTCCTACCTCCGCCAGCAGTCCACTGTGCACCCGTACGTGACGCAGTCGGTCTTGACGAAGTGCGTGCCGGACAGTATGCGCAGCGTGAGCGTGCTGGCGCCGACCCACTGCCTCGTCGACGTCGGCGACGACGACGGCGTCACGAAGGCGATCGTCGGCCGTCGCGTCACCGCCACTGGCCTGCCCACCGTGGGCAAATTCAACACGGCCAGCGCGGTCGAGGTCACTGGTCGTGTGATGGCCCTCTACGCGGCGTACCTCTTGCAAGGTGCGCGGCTCTCCATCTACACCTCCGCGAGCGGGTGCTCGACAATTGTCCCACTGATGGCGCCAGGCGACCGCATCGAGCGCTTTCCGCAGCCGAATCCGTGCCCGGTGGACCTGCTGAACACGCTGGACTCCGTGTGGCGTGCGGAGACGACGGACGCGGCGATGAAAGGCCAGGAGGTCTTCTTCACCGCCGACGCCGTCATTCAGATCATTACCGTATACAAAAACTACTGGACTGGCGAGGCGATGGCGTCGCCTGGGCGAACAGCTTCCAAATTCGAAGGCGCAAACAGCGGCGACACCGCGGCTAACCACTCCCCGCAGCGCAACCCGATCCGCAACGTCTTTGCAGCCCTCGCACCCATGCCGCGGCACGCCTCTGGGCAGCGCAGCGCCACGATGTACGCCGGCCGCTCGCCGCGCGGCCCGCTCTCGCCAGGGGTGGCCAACGCAGCAAACGTCAACGTCCCCACCTTCCCGCGCGGCGATCTGAGCGCGACGCGGGCTGGGCCGGCCAGCCCGGGCCTGGCACCGCTGCGGCTGCCACCGTCGTCGACGGTGGAGCGGTCGTACACGAACTTCGTGTCGGAGACGACTGGGTCGATCGACCTCAACAACGCTAGCGTGGCGCTGAGTGAGCCGCCGCTGCTGGAGGCAACGACCAACGGCGAGTCGCGGCCTCACTCCTTCCTGCATGAGGACAAAGACAGCCCTGATCCAAAGCAGATCGCACCGCGCAACGCGAGCGGCCGGACGGACAACAGCAACAACGACAAAGCACCGAAAACCACCAAGAAGCCGTGATGACGAGCCGGTGAGATTCACTTCTGCTAGAACGTCTTTTTTTTCTTTATTGGGCCGTTTGTGTTCTTCGGACATTTGCTGCTGGTCGCTGCGCAGACAGGTTGCAAGGTAAACAGCTTGTCAGTGACCTGGAGAACGACCGCAGACCCATAGTTAAATGGGCACTCTATCACACTGTTTCAACTCTTTTCCTTTCCATTTTCGTTTTCGTTATATCTTTATACATTCTCCAAAACTGCTTCGCATCCGAAGGCCAAACCAATTTTTTTTATTTTATTTTAATGCTGAGTCGTAATCTGCTTCTTCTGCCGCGTCACCTTTTCTTCTGTCACTTTCCATTTTGTCTTGTTTTGTCTTCTAGTACCTTGTACAGTTTCATACATCGTCGTCTCAGTAAAAAAAAAATGTCTTCTACTGTGTGTTATCTCATTTTTCTGTTCTCCTCTTTCTCATACTCAGCCGTGTACGATTATGTCTTTTACAAGCACACAAAAGACCGTTAACGGTCATCTATTTCTCTCCTTCGCTGTTCAAGCGCTCCGCAATGCATCTTTTTCCCCGTTTTAACCTCAGTTTTCGCTGACGTGAAGCTTTTTTGTTTGGCGACGGCCACGGTCGCGACCGGAATCTTCACGCTCACTTGTAAAAGTGACCGCGACACTGAAGGGACAGAGTAGCGCATTGCTTTATGCGACCGCGACTCCTTCGCACGGTCCCAGCAGTGCCTGCTGTGGGTTTCCGCAGTGCACCACAACCAGCCGCTTTTTTATCCAGGTTCTCCACTCTTTTTTTTCTCACCCTGTTCTTCATCTCGTCGTGCCAAACTCCATCAACAACAACAACAACAACAACACTCCAACTTGTTGGTCATGTCTGCTTGACTGTTTCAGAGGTCTGGCAACTCCCTGCGCTATTCTCTGTTTTCGTCTCTCTTATACCGTCGAGCACACCACAATACTAATAAAACAACAAAGCAAGAGTTTCTGTGATTCCAGCCTTCCGAGGTATATCAATCACACATCAAACACACCCACCACACACACACACGCGTAGGCACCCCTCCAACAAATACGCTCTACTGACACTCCTTTCACACAGTTTTTTTTTCTTCCTTGCCATGTTCCGCTACGCCTCCGTCCGCCTCGGGCAGCGCCTCCTCCCCCGCGCGGCGCCGCGCTTCTCCGTTGGTGCTCGCCGCGCCGCCGGCCTCTTTACCGGCGTTGCCGCCGGCACCATCGTGGGCGGGGCCACCTTCGTCTTTTGCCTCCCCGACGGGTCGAAGGTGGAAGAGCCGCCGTTCGACATTCGTGCCCTGCGCGCTGACATCGAGGATTTGATCTCGGACAACCTGCCGCTCGGGCCGTCGCTTGTGCGTCTTGCCTGGCACGAGGCGGGCTCCTTCGACTGCAAGAAGAAGGACGGCTCACCAAACACCGCCTCCATGCGCTTCAAGCCGGAGTGCGCCTACGGCGGCAACAACGGTCTGGAGGTGCCGCGCAACGCCCTGGAGCCGCTGAAGAAGAAGTACCCGCAAATCTCGTACGCTGACCTGTGGGTGCTGGCGGCGTATGTCGCGATTGAGTACATGGGTGGGCCGCAGATCCCGTTCAGCTGGGGACGCGTGGATGCGAAGGACGGGTCGGTGTGCGGGCCGGACGGCCGTCTGCCGGACGGCGCGCAGACGCAGAAGCACGTCCGCACCGTCTTCACCCGCCTCGGTTTCGATGACCAGGAGACGGTGGCGCTCATCGGTGCCCACACCTGTGGTGTCTGCCACCTCGAGTACTCCGGGTTTGTGGGGCCGTGGACGCACGACGCAAACGGCTTCGACAACTCCTTCTTCACCGCCCTGTTGGACGAGGAGTGGGAGGTGAACCCGGAGGTGGAGCAGATGCAGATGATGGACCACACCACCAAGAAGTTAATGATGCTGCCGAGTGACATGGCCCTCATCCTCGACCCCAAGTACCGCAAGTACGTGGAGCTGTACGCCAAGGACAACGACCGCTTCAACAGCGACTTTGCCAAGGCCTTCAAGAAGCTGACCGAGCTTGGCACAAAGGGCCTCCACGATGCCCCGAAGGTGGAGGATGCATAGTGTGGCAGGCGTTTTTCCCCCTGAAAAGCCAACCCTTCTCTTTCGCCTTGCGGGTTGCTCAAAAAAAAAAAAACTGACAGCGAAGGAGTCAAATGTCTTGCGGACAAAGGCGCAGCTTCTGAATCTGGTGTCACTCTTCTACCGTGTTTCTTTAGCTGTACAGTGCTACAGCGCAGTTCCTACGCGCTGGGCATCCAATCAAAACGTATTTATTTGGTGTCGCTGTCAAATTTTGTTTTAAATCTGATGCTCTCTGACTCTCTTTTCTTTTTTATGTTTGCCTGACTCTCTGAAAAACAGGAAGAAACCAAAAGGCAGACACAGTACGGAGAGCTCAAGCGCATACGTGTATGGATGCGTGTGTGCAGCTATCCTTGCCTGAGTTTGCTTCTTCTTGAAGACACAATCCTCTCTTCTTTATTTGTCTTAAGTGCAGTAGCAGTGCGATCCTTTTTTTTTTCTCGTTCCAGAGAGCTTATTCTATTTCTTATTTCGGTTTTTTTTAGTGAAGAGACGACTGCGACTAAGCGGGTGGTACAAATGCCTCTGTCGTAAAACGCAAGTTGCTTTCTTTTTACATATTCACCGAACGTCTCGAAAAAAGCCAGCAACAAAATGAAGAGTGCGACTTCGTTGTCTGTGTGCGTGAAGCTCTTCCTTCAGCAACTTATCCTTCTTTCATTATGCGTGTTTGTCTTCTCGTTCATGACATTAGCTGGACAAAGCAGCTAAACGTTTCGTAGTTTTTTCTCTTTTTGTCCTTTTCCTCTTCTTCTTACGTTTGACATTCATCCTTCTGCCCTTCCCCCGGTGAGGAATCTGCCCTCATTAGTTACGCTTATCAGGATCAAATTACCAATTCGGAAAGGTTTGGAAAGCGTTGGAAAAACGGAGCCAAAAAGCGTACCTGACTGTGTTTTCCACTGCAAACCTTTTTTTTTTGTACTTACTAACAGCTTACTTATTTATTGTCCGTTCGAGAGCGCTAGCAGTGTAGCCAATTATCCATGACACCAGCCTCCCTCTTTTTTTCCCCCTCGCTTCGCGTGCACATGCAGCGTCTCGCTTCTTTTTCTTTTGTCTTCTTTCCAAATGTGTTTATTTTGTGGTTTTGTCTTTCATGTGCTCTGTCACTGCACCTCGCATTCCTGTTCCGGAACAGCTCGCTTTTTTCCTAACTATTATTATTATTATTATTGTTTCTCCTCTTCCGTTATTCTTCTTATTGGAAGCTCCGTGTAGGAATTGTTAAAAAAAAAAATTGAGACTGAACGTTTTTCGTGCTTCCTTTGTGGGTGCGAAGCAACAAAGATGCCAAAGCCATGCAGTGTTGTTTTTCTCACCCACCACTTTCGCGACGCAAACGTGTCAATGAGAAAGGCAATCTTGTCAACGTTTAAGAGCATCAGACGTTGAAACTGAAAACGCTTTGCATTGCTATCTAGACAGCTTCGACACCAGCTGGGAGCTGCATGCCTATTATTTGAAGAGACTATTTTTATTTTATTTTTTGCTCTCATTCATTCTGTTGCCCATGCGACGCATCGCAGGCACGGCTCTTGGGAAAGGTCTGCTGTGTGTACCTCGTGTCGCGCCACCACCCGCCACGTCACTTTCCTCTCCATCCCATTCTTCTCTGCTACCCCATTTGGACTGTCGCGCAAAACTAAAAAAAATCATGACTTTGCACGCTTTTCTTTTTCGCCAACGCTGTACACACGCGCTAACACCCAAACCTATGCAGAGTTGCACACAAACACGTATACAAAAAGGAACTCTATTTTTGATTGTTTCTGCATCTTCTTTTCGTCCGTCTAAACGATTATCGTTCTCGGCGCGTTGACCACTCCTTCTATCTCCTTCCCTGTTCTTTCTTCCATTGCTTTCGCTGACGCGCTCCTATACACACTTTTTTTTTCTTTTCGAGCCGCCACCATGTCTGGAGAACACCCCTGTATCGACCGCGATCCCTACGTCGTGGACGTGGACAACATTCTGGATAGCCTTCGCGAGAAGGTGCTGGAGAAGAAGCCGGATGACGTGTTCAAGTTTCTATCGAAGAAGGCACTGGAGCTGCAGAATGACGAGAAGCGCGAGGTCTGCGAGCGCATTGTGTCAAAGGTGAACGACGAGCAGAAGAGCCGCGCGCTGACGGTCATCGTGCTCGGCGCCAGCGGCGACCTGGCAAAGAAGAAGACGTTCCCGGCGCTCTTCCAACTCTTCTGCGACGGCCTCCTGCCACCGCAGGTGAAGATTGTCGGCTACGCCCGCACAAAGCAGGAGGACGTGGAGAAGTGGAAGCGCGAGACGCTCACCAAGTACTTCACCCGCCTTTCTGACCGCGGCTGCCACGTTGAGGAGTTCCTGAAGCACGTCAGCTACTTCTCCGGCAGCTACGACAAGAAGGAGGACTTCCAGCGGTTGGACGAGTACCTGCGCAAGCTGGAGGGCGACTTCAAGGGCCCGGAGAAGGGCGGTGATCGCCTCTTCTACCTGGCCCTGCCGCCGAGCGCCTTCGCCGGTGCGTGCGCCAGCATTCGCGGTGGCGCGATGCCGCAGGAGGACGGTGGCTGGGTACGTGTGATTATCGAGAAGCCCTTCGGCCACGACACCGAGAGCTCCTTGGAGCTGTCCAATGCCATCGAGCCCTTCTTTGACGAGTCGCAGATCTACCGTATCGATCATTACCTCGGAAAGGAGATGGTGCAGAACATCATCACGACGCGCTTCGCCAACCGCATCTTCAGCGCCATCTGGAACTCGAACAACATCGCCTGCGTGCAGATCACCTTCAAGGAGACGATTGGGACGGAGGGCCGCGGCGGCTACTTCGACAGCATCGGCATTATTCGCGACGTCATGCAGAACCACCTGACGCAGATCTCGCGCTGCTGGCGATGGAGAAGCCGCGCTCCCTCGACGCGGAGCACATCCGCGATGAGAAGGTGGCGCTGCTGAAGTGCATTGCGCCGATCGCGAAGGAGGACTGCGTGCTGGGTCAGTACACCGCCGCCGAGGACGGGTCGATTCCCGGCTACCTGGAGGACGATACGGTGCCAAAGGACAGCGTCTGCCCAACCTTTGCCGTGTTGAAGCTGCACATCAACAACGACCGCTGGGCCGGCGTGCCGTTCATCCTCAAGGCCGGCAAGGCGGTGGAGCAGAAGTACGTGGCCATCCGCATCCAGTTCAAGGACGAGATCCGCCCCTTCGGCGATGCCGCCCAGCGCAACGAGCTCGTCATCCGCGCACAGCCGTCGGAGGCGATGTACATGAAGATCACGACCAAGATGCCGGGCCTCAACGAGGACCTGCGCGAGACGCACCAGACGGAGCTCGACCTCACCTACCACTCCCGCTTCAACGTGCAGCTGCCCGACGCGTACGAGAGCCTCATCAACGACGCCCTGCGCGGCAACTCGACGAACTTCGTGCGCAAGGACGAGCTGGATGTGGCGTGGCGCATCTTCACGCCGCTGCTGCACCAGATCGACCGTGGTGAGCTGAAGCCGATCCCGTACCAGGCCGGCAGCCGTGGCCCGAAGGAGGCGGACGAGTTCATCCTCAACAGCGGCTTCAAGTTCCAGAAGGGCTACCACTGGCTCGCCCCGAACAAGTTGTAAAGCGATAGTCATAACGGAAGACGACGTGCCCCTCGGAAGGGACTCGACGGCAGACACGCAGACCTGCACGCGCGTCGACACGTCTGTCGGGAGATGAGAAGAGGCGCGGGGTGAAAAAGAATGCAGCAGTGCCGCTATGGGCCGCTGTGCCTCTGCTTGGGGCACACACGTTGACATTCTTTCCCTCCTTTTTCCCTTTCTGTTGGCAGAAGCGCGCCGACCTTTGCGACTGTTTCTCGTTTCTTTGTGTTTATCTGTTCCGTTCTCGATCGTTTCGTTTTCGTTTTTCACATTCCTGAGAGTGTAAGAGAGACAACCACCTTGAGGCCTTGTCGAGAAACGCGAAGCCACCACGTTTGCGTCTTTACAGGTCTCTTCTCTGGCCTCTCATCTTCTCTCTGGAGCCTGCTGAGCGCGCACGCAATTACGGCAAAGCAGTCGCGAACCAGCGACTTTTCTTGTTATCTTCCCTTTTTCTTTCTTTCTTTGCATGAAACGTTTTTTGTCCCTCTTTTTCTACTACGGTTGCTTTGCGCCTTCAATAACGAAAAAAAAAAGCAGCCTGCCACCCTGACACTCGAGCACGCACACAAAGAAACACGGAAGAATAGTCCGTGCGGATATTTGTGGCATCGGTTCTTGAAGAGGCGTACTCTTCTTTCACTATTACTATTTTCAGACGCGACGTCTAGCAGCTCCTACCTTGCCTCTGAGTTTTCTTTTTCTTGATCAGAGACAGGGCAATGACCGGTCTCCACTACAGTGTGTGTATCGCTCGTTCTCACAGCCCTCTCCGCTGCAGAGTCGCTCTCTTATTCACTATTTAGCTTTTCTTGTTTTACGTATAAAAGAGTATAAAACAACATATACACATGTTCTCTCTTTTTTTCTTTTCTGTGGACGTTTCCCTCGATGTTTGCTTATACACCTCTTATCAATATACCTTTATGGGGACGATCGGAAACAAAGGAAAACCTACAAAAAGAAAACAAAAACATACTCGATAGAGTTTCCTCTATGTTGGAAGCAAATGGATAACAATCTCACCTGATGTTATTTTTTTCTTCTTGCGTGGTTGATGAAAAGCCTGTTTTGCCACAAAGTGCTTTGAAGAAATGTTATCGACACAGTAGACATGCATGTTCAGCGGCTGCGTGCAGAAGGTCGGGAACGCACATGCATACAAGGTATTGTCTGTGGCACTGCGCACCTGCAGAGCTGTGGTTTCTGTCTTTGGCAAGAGGCACGTGGAGAGTGTACTGCTTCAGAGATAAGTTACTTTTTCTCTTTTTCTACTACCTCCATCTCTTCTTTTCATCATTTTTTTTTTGCATTTTTTTCTTTTCCTTCGCGTGCCAAAATGATGCTTGCCTACTTCTCACATACTCCAGGAGAGCTGCGTCTTTTGTTGCGTTGTGTGCGCTTGTGTATTTGTGTCGGTGCCTTTTAGCGACAAGTACGTGTGCTGAGTTGACAACGGCCAAGTGCTCTCTCTCTTCTCATCACAGTTCTTCGCGGCCCATCGTTTGATTATCTCCGACCCACGTATCTTCGCAAAGAAAGAAAAAACACTGCGCGATGGTCAGTGCGGCAAACTCGTACTCGACGCATGAGAGCGTCCGAGACGACGCAGTGGATGAGCATGCCCTCTCGACTTCGTCGCACGAACCCTGCAACGAGGCAGGCAAAGATGGCAACAAGCTCGAGCGCGACGCCGCACACGACGAAGGTCCGGCAGAGGTGCAAGTGCAAGGCGACCCTGCGGAGCAGGTGGTGGAGCGCAAACACGAGAATCCCGTGCTCGTCTACCTGCGGCGTCTGAAAGGCGCTGGCCAGCCTGGCCCGTCCTTCTGGGCACCCTCGTGGGACGGCATCCCGGCTTTTCTCTTCACCGCCATCACGCTGGAGGTGCTTGCTGTCATTGAGGCGTTTGGCCTGCAGCCCTACAACAAGGGACTCCTCTCCTACCTGCCTTCGTTCGGTGCGTCGTGCTGCATGGTGTTTTGCCTCCTCACCTCCCCCGGTGCGCAGCCACGCGCGCTGATTCTCACGCACATCTTTGGCGCCTTCTTCGGCGTGTCGTGGGCCCACATCACGAACCACCTCCCAAAGCCGCTCAGCCAGCAGATTGCCTGTGCCTTTGCGGTGGGCATGATGACGAGTCTCATGATGCTCTTCGGCGCGCTGCAGCCGTCCGCGTCTGCCACGACGTGTCTAGCTGCTTTCCACCTCTACGGTCAGATGCGTGATCAAGGTTTCATGTTCATGGTGACGCCGGCCACGGTTGGCCCTTGCGTCATCGTCTTTTTGGGAATCCTACTTAACAACATTATTCCTTGGCGACATTGCTATCCAGTGTGGTGGTAGCGGCGTCGGTGGCGCACTCGGAAGCTAGAGAATGGGATGTTCCCACTTTGGCGTTGTGGCGTCCAATAAATAAGAACAACCGAAGCGTGAGGGATAAGAGAGGCGATGCGCAGGACTGGAACCAACCCGTTTTTATTCACTGCGTTCTCGAGGCTACCTGTTTGTGCCCTCTGTTTTCTGTCCTTTTTCCTTTAGGTGTGTATGTGCGTGCTCGGCATCGTCAATAGGACTTGTCTTCTACTAAAAAAAAAGCAGCATTTCTTCTGCCGTTGTGATCTTTTCAGTCTGCTTGTTCACGCCGTTATCGTGGAGACTTCAGTCCGCTTCTGCGTGGACAGCTATGCAAGCTGATAAGAATAGGACGTTCTTTTCTTTTTGTTTCTTACCCCGTTTTCCCTTGCCTTTTTATCTCGTGCTCGTTTCCAGCACATTCGCTCTTCTGCGCATGTGAAAGTAAAGAACGAAGCCTTTCGGCTCTAGCTTCTTTATCTCAGCTGGCCCCACTTTTCCTTTTTTTTTTGCCCAAGAAACAGAGCGCCTTCATCGGCTCTGTATTTCTCCCGCATCTAGTGGCGACAGTTTCAATGCTCCGACTTTGACGTCTGCCGAAGCGGCAGCGCCGTTTTCTCCCATTTTCCTTTCCTCGCGTGCGCGCGATTCGGTTTGCTTGTCTTCTCGTTTATCCATTTCCTCACAATCACAATCCAAAAAGACACTTTTTTCCCTTTGAAAGGCACCCAGTCTTAACTTTGGTAAACAATACCTTTGAAGCTGACTTTTTTTTTTCTTAATTGCAAAAAAGAGTCCGCTCCGACGATCTGCAGTGACTCTCGATGCGTCACGGATTAGCTGACCTCTCTGGTCGATCTTCAACAGGATCTCCAATGTGCTTCATTTTTGAGGTGGTGCTCGAAAACTCGACTGTAATCTTTTTTTTAAATATAATTAAAGATCGGAGAAGCGGACTCATCGACTTGTTTTGTTTCTCGTGCCTATTTCCATTTCCGGATGGCGCTGCAAGTTTGTTGTAGCTGGTTCTTTTCTTGTTGTACGGTCAATGGAGTAAAAATGCCACAGATGGCTCTGTGTCTGCATTTTTACCATTGCACTTTTTTCTCTTTGTTCTGGAATTGTAAATTCGTGTGTACACTTTTTATTATTAGTCTTCTTTCATCAGTTGATGCGCTCATCGTGTGGGTTATCCCGTCAAAGTAAGAAAAGAAAGGAAAAAAGTCACGCCTTCTCTTACTGCCTGAACAATAGCTACATTGTGGAAATAAGAAAGGAATGAAGTGAAGCAACGCACAACCGTTTTCTCCCCCTTCTTTTGCGAAGCGAGAGACAAGGTTTGACTCGAAAGCTAAAGCTGACTTAAGCAAGGGAATGCATGGCTGGCGTGAACACGGAGAATGCCCCAGGAAGTGCGTTGATTACTGCATCTCCACTTTTTGTTATTATCGAAATGTGCGATCAACACACTGTTAGTTGCATCCAACTCTTTCAACGATTTCCCCCCTTTCTCTTCTTGTTTCAACGTTTCACGTGCCACATGCGTGCATGGCTTCGGCTATTCCTGTTTGTGCATGAAATGCGAAAGGTGTTGTTTTTTCACTCAGTGTTGCCGCGTCTTTGCTTGAGGAGGGACGCGCACACGGTCCGCTGCAGTTTTAAGCGGCATCGAAACTTGCTTACTTTCACTTCATTGTGTAATCCTGCTCTTTTGTTGAGTATATATTTATAAGATTAAACGAGACCTCTTATCTGTCTTTCTTCTCTTAAGAATAATTAGCTGGTTTTCTCCTCCCACACACGAGAACACCCTTTTCTTTTTTCCCTCCCAATGCCTACGCCACCGCAGCAGTTACTGAGGGACGCAGATGACGATGTAGAAACCAACCCACGCGGTGAAGCTTTCGTTGCCGTGTCGCCGCGGCGGGTGGAGTCTCGGCTGTCCGTCGGCGAAGGCGGCATGGAGCTGTCGGCGTCGGAGCTCTCTGACCGCCCACTGCGAGAGCTGAGCGAGGGCGAGTTGTCCCCCAGTCCAGCGCACGAGCCCTTCACCCGACTCGACAGCGACCAAGACCTTGCGGTGTCTGAGGAGGGTGGCCCGACGCCGCTTCCAGCACCGGTGCCGGAGAAGAAGAAGGACGTCAAGGCACCGCACGGCTGGCCCTCGGCACGGAAGTTTCCGCGATGGTACTGGACCCGCGTGCTCGGCTTTGACCAGTCGCTGGACGTCTACGGCTTCTACCCGTCGTGGGATCAGCTCATCGCGTTTGTTTTCACGGCTCTCACGCTGATGGTGCTGGGGCTCATCGAGCACTACGGCATTCACCCTCTTATCAACCACACACTATCGGTCTTTCTTCCTGCCTTTGGTGCGTCCTGCACGGTCGTCTTTGCGGTGCCGAAAGCACCGATTGCGCAGCCGCGAAATGTCATTATCGCACACGTCTCCGCGGCGATCATCGGCACCGCACTGACCAACGCCTTCCGCTCAGTGAAGGAACAGCCATTTGGCCAACACTCTGCCGGCGCCATCGGTGTTGCTCTGCATTTAGTCTTCATGATGTTCACCAACACGATGCACCCACCTGCCAGCGCGACCGTTATTTCGGCTGCCACGGCCACCATCAACGCCTATTACAAGGATGAGGGCTTCCTCTTTGTCATCACCCCGGTGCTCTTTGGCGCCGTCTTTACGACCGTCTTCTCGTGGTTGCTGAACAACTTAGTGCCGTCGCGGTCGCCGTATCCGCAATACTGGTAGACTCCTCCATTAAAAGACACACGCACGCACGCACGCAAGCATCCGTGCAATGCTGGCGTCAGTTTTTTTTTCTTTTGGGTCTCTGCTTTTCTTTTCAAAACGACACTACCCATCATCACAAGTCTTATTAAGAGTAAAGCTGGAGAAGAGAAAGCTCTTTTTCTTCTTTGCGTGGGTGTTTTGGAGCACAGTAGATAGGGTGCTCTTGCCAGCGACCGAGGCACTCTAGAAGAACAGCAGCATGTCTTTTTCTCTATCTTTTTGTTTTTCCCCCGCTGTTGGTCTTTCTCGAGTCAACTTAAAACAAAAAAAATGATCATGGCTTACACTACCAGTGTGTACGGCTCACATGCCGATCTGCACGCTTCGTGGAGAGACGAAAGTCCTAAAAAAAAAAAGAATGAGAGCGTATCGAAAATGGTTTCTGTTTGTTAGGTGAGAAAGCCAGCTGTGCCTACGTGGGGGTGCACACACACAGCGTGCCCGCCTGTGTCTGAAAAGCCAAAACGGTCTCTTTTGTAAACAACAACAACACGGACCTCAAGGTTTGCCACCTTTGGCGGCGAAAGCAGACTTCTCCTCTTTTTGTTGTAGTCACGAAGGGTAAAGCACGGATAATGCCAATCTTTTGACGGTTCTTCTATTCTTGTTCTTCATCTCCTTTCTGATCGTTTCGGAGGAAAAAGCGGCTACAGCAGTAATAGTAACACGAATTATTTAAAGTCACTATCACGATCCGCTAGAGTGCACCACTGCTCCGCAGCGCACGCTGGCGAACACTCAAAAACAACAACAACAACAACAACAAAGTGTGAGTTAACGTGGTAGTGCGCGAACCGGACACAACGTCTAAGTCACAGCAACAGCAGAAAGCCACTCCAAGACATGTCGAACATTGACGTTTCTGCCATTCCGCCGTTGCAGGTGTTCTCGCGGCTGAGCGGGTACGCCTTCAACTCCAGCGCCAGCGCTGCAACTCCTTCCCCCTCACCGGAGGCCCTGCAGCTTCTCGGTGGCTACTTGCAGTCTCAAAGCTGCAGCCTGGCGGAGATGGAGGTGCTGCGGCAGTGGGATCAGCAGAGCAACGGCGGCAGCGGCCTCGACATCGCGGCCATCGAGCGTGCCGTGACCTCGAGGGCAGCTGCGGTGCGTACGGTACTGGAGCAAAGCCGGGAGAAGGCCGCTATCATGGCCAGCGCTGCCGCCACTGCCGCCACCGCTACCCGCGGTGGAACTGCACAGGAGAACAGCCGTGCGCTGACAACCGCCGTGGTGCAATGGTGGCACCTCGGAGGCGGCAATGGAAGCCCGTGGAACTTTGCAGTGCCCACCGGCGACGGGGCAGGGAGTGTGACGGCGCAGGCAGGTGACTACCGCTTCCTTTGCCTCCGCGATGCGGTGGAGTTGGCGGAGCCCTACTTGACATCGATGCGGTGTGCCGCCGCGCTCGGCTCGGAGGATGCGGTGAGCACCGCCTGCATGGACGGCGAGGGGTACGTCAGCGCGCAGACGGGCCGTAACGGGGCCGCTGCGATGTTCGCCTCCCTCGAGTTGGAGCGGACGTACGTCACGCTGGCCTTTGGCGGTCGGTCCGGCGTGGCCGGTGTTGCCAAGGCGATGCAGATCGTCCGTGCCGATGGCGAGCTGCGGCGGGTGGCGGCTCTGCTCGAGCGGCTGGAGATCAAGGAGAACGAGGGCCACGACACGCCGCAGCCGTCCCTGGCGACACCGACCACCATGGCACCGTCGGCAGACGCGACGTCCGTGACGCTGACGAAGGCGCAGGCCTACTGGAGCCTGGCGGCGTCGTACAGCGTCTTTTTCCACACCGTCGCAGCATATTTGGATGGCGTGTCCGGCAACTTCGAGAAGTTTGCGGTGGCGGTGCTGGGGACGGGGCAGCCGCAGTCTGGTCTGCCTCTGTGGGGAGCCGCACATTTCCCCTTCTTACCATTTGCTGCGTCTGACAACGCTGGCAGTGGTGCTGGTGCTGCTGCCGCCGCTGCTGCTGCGGTAGGCGGGGCTGTGGGAGGAGGCCGTCATGGCGAGGCGCATCGTGCGGCATCAAAAGCACCTGCGACGGTGCAGACGCGACTCGCTGCCCTCTTCCCCGTCTCCACCGCCCACGTGACGAGCAGCACGGCGGACTTCTACCTGGCCGAGTACAAGCCTCTCATCACGAACGTCATCGCACCGCCGCGCACGTTCTGCGCGCTGCTGATGCTGTCCGCACTGGCCACGCTGCCGCTACCGGTGCTGACGCAGCAGCTGCCGCGGTGGGTGGAGCTGCGGGAGCTGTACGAGAACTGCACGGAGCTGGAGGGGCTGCTGGCGGCGGTGCAGGAGGGCAACTTGGGCACGGCGTGGCGCTGGGCGGAGGCGGCGGCGAACAACTATCTGTCCGTCGAGTCTCACATCCATCCGGCGGTGTTGCAGAAGCTGCTGCAGGAGGTCCAGCAGGCGCTGTGTTTTCACTACGTAAGCACGCGAGGTGTGGTGAACATGGCGCACGCAGCGGAGCGCCTTTGCTTCGGCTCCACGGATCAGCTCGTGCGCGTCGCCACGGGCCTTATTCAAGATCAGTTCATGGACGCCCGCATTGATTTGGTGAGCGGGACGATCGAGATGCAGAACACCGCAACGGGAGCTGCGGACGCCGAAAGTGCGGAGGAGGCAGCGGCTCGTGCAGTGCTGGGCCTGTCGACTCTCGAGATGCAGCTCACCTGCATGGCAGCGGAGCGGAACCTGATCTTCGTGCCTCCTGGGGATGATAACTGATGTAGAGAGTGTTACTACTTCGATATCTCCTTAGCGCGCCGAGTGTGACCTCGTTTTTCCGCTTCTTTGCTTTTGCCTGCTGGCTTTTTTCTTTCCCGTTCATCGTTGTGTGTTTTAGCACACTTTACTGATTATAGGTGGGTGGTTGACCTGCATCAAAGCACATCGTACGTTTATCAAAAAAAAAAAAAAAGCGAACCCACAGACCCACTGTAAACCGTCAGAGTGAAGGAGAGGTGCCAGAGCGTTTCGTTCTCTGTCGGGGGTTTTTAAAAAGCAGTGCTTGCCCACCCGAAGAGTTCGCAGGCTACTACCGAATCAGGAGAGCCGTGTGCCACATGCTGATGTCGTGTGTTCGGTGATGTACCGCGTTTTTCTTGTTTTCCTGCCAAGCAGGAACACAGGCGTTGCTATCATTCTGTGGTTTCCCTTTCCCATTCATCTTCACAAAGACATCCAACATCCTCTTTTTCTCTCAAAAAAAGGGCGATAGAGTGTGTAGAGTCTCTCTCAACCGTGCCTACTCACGCGCACACACATTCAATAAAAAAAAAAAAAAGGACACCACATAGAAGGAAACCATCCGTTTTTTCTGCTGCTACTTAGATCCCTTTCTTTCTTTTGCTCTCCATGTCGCTGCTAAACGACACACGAGCGGACAGCGGGCTGCAGTCCGCCACCTCCGCCTCTTCACTCCCTTCCGACATCCACTCCCGGAAGCGCAGCCGGCTGGATCAACGCACCACCGCTGACAACGAGGAGGACGTCTACGGCAGCTCCATCAACCCCCTCTTCCTCGTCTCGGGACCGCGCGGAGGGGCGATCAACGTGCGTGGTGTCGCGGCAGAGCTCGCCAGCCTCGTGGACGTGGTGGACGACGGCGTCTACGACGCTCTGCGACGGGCCTGGGCGGCGGTGGCAGTGCCGGCGGACACCTACTGGGGCTGTCCCCAGCACCTCGCCGCTGGTGACCCACGCTCGGCGTTGTTGCTGCGGCGCACAGCCGCGATGGCAGCGGATGCGCCGTCCGGTCGGTCCGGCACGAGCCTCCGTCTACCGGACCCGCGGCGGCTGCTGGCTTCGTTTTATCCGACTCGGGTGGAGGCGCTGGCGGCGCGAGGTTATCAGCCGCACCGCGGCCTCGTGCCGGTGGCGCTGGACCGCTGGGGTGGCAAAGGGAGTAAAATGTTCAACGTCCTCTCCAGGTGGGACGGCGACGCCGCTGCAGCGTCAGCGGAACGCGGCGTTGACGTCGGCGGAGGAGCGGGCAAGTCGGACGCCCCTTACAGTTATGCGTTGCGCAGCAGTGCCGTGGCGCGCTTCATCGACGCCATTCCGCAGCTCACCGATCGCAACATGTACGTCCTCGTCGATGAGGAATGCCCGGTTGATCCGTACTTCGACGTGGACTTCTCCTACGACCCTGCGGAGGACAAGGAGAGTGCGAAGCTCGCTTTCCTTCAAGCGGTTCGCAACCCTCGCAGTGCGGCGCGTGCAGCCAACATCGGCGCCACAACGCCAGTAAGGTTTCTTGATGTGAGCGCCGTGGAGGAAGCGCTCCTTACCGTACTTTGCGCGTTGCGTGACGAGGTGGAGAAGGGCTGGGACACCCAGGTCGTGGAGTGTCTGGTGCTGACAAGCAGTCTGCAAGTGGGGCAGAAAACAGATATCACCGGATCGAACATGACCGCGTTGGAGCACCTGAAGCTCAGCTTCCACGTCCACTTCCGCCTTGCCCATCGCACCGCGATCGAGTCCGTCAGAGAACTACACGCCTTTATGGCAGCACTGCGTCTCCGGCTGCAAGCGGCACAGAGCGACGGCACCGCAGGCGACAGCCCTGAGGCGGTGGCGGCAGCGCGACGGGTGACGTTACTCCTCGAGTGCGTCGACTTTGGCGTCTACACCCGCTGGCGTGCATTTCGGCTGCCGTACAACGTGAAGGCGCCGGAGAGGCACAACGACGCCGCGGCCCGGCCGCTCGCTGGTGGCGCGGGGGACGAGCTGATGATGGAGCAGCTGCGTCAGCTGGGGCTGTCGGTGCCGAGTGTCGTGGTGGGAAGTGCGGCACCGCAGGCAGTGCTGAGCGTCGCGTACGCCGCAGACGCCGAGACCCAGAAGAGGCAGCGGTACTTGTGCGAGAAGCTGCGGCTGTACTTCCGCTTTCTGCTCCCCGTGCTTCCCGGCGTCACGAGCTTCGCCACCGCAGGGCTGCGGGACTTTTTGGTGGACTTGCTGCCGGAAGAAGTCCGTACCGCGGCTGCCATGGTGTCGCAGAGCACAACTGCGGCATTTTCTGCTTCTGCACCGTCGCCAAAGGATGTGATTGGCAGCTGGGTGATGGAGATGGCCTGCATCGTGCGCGATGGCTCTGCGCTACACAACGAGGCACCAACAGACGCCTCCGCCGAGGAAGGGACAGCGGGAGCAGCGGCCGCATTCCAGCTGCTGCGGTACCAACCCACCGCGGCGGAAACTTCCGTGACAGCGGGACCTGCGCTAAATGGCGTGAGCCCGTTCGACATGCCAATGCCACCGATGCCCCGCAGCGTTCGCGTGCGCGTGGAGGACAAGGCAGTGAAGAAGCTGCTCGCGGAGGTCTTTTGGTGCCTGGGACCCGAGTACGGACCTTGGTCTCAGACTGCCGAGACGACGTTGGCGACGGCGACCGCTGCGGCTGCAGCGCCGGTGCACGCACCGAGCACTGTGATTACGGCGGAGCGGATCAACGCGCAGTTTGAGGAGTCTATTCGCGCCTACTACGTCTTCCAGAAGCAGAGCAAGTTTTGCTTTCGACTACAGCGAACGCACAAGGCCACCTATGCACAGCTGTATCTGACCTTCGGCTCCATTAAAGTTCGGTGCTATTCCAACGACTGCTGCGACGGCTGCTGCGTCATTCCATGGGAGGCTCCTGAAAACCCAAAGTCGGTCCCGAGTTTCCACCCGGGGTACCCGAAGTTTCAGCGCCTGGCGGAGATCCACCAGGTGCTTTTTCCTCCGCTGCCGGCTGGGGAGCTGGTGCGTCGTTACGGGACGGCTGTGCTGCAACAGCAGGCACAGCAACACATGTAAAGCTCACTGGTGTGCTTTTCAGGTTGTGCTCTCCCTCTTTTTTCTTCCTCTCCTTCG
Source organism: Crithidia acanthocephali (assembly GCA_000482105.1). Lineage (NCBI taxonomy): Eukaryota > Euglenozoa > Kinetoplastea > Trypanosomatida > Trypanosomatidae > Crithidia > Crithidia acanthocephali. Next base: position 29,209 of record AUXI01000031.1, on the reverse strand, counting down.
ATACTTAGATGAGTAGACTTTCAACATGCTGCACTACAGACAAAAATAACAAACAAACAAACAATTAAGCAGTGCAACGCCAGGGAAGGAGAAGGAAGTGTCAGTGTTTGTTTAGTGGGTTTGTTCGGTTTTGTCTTCTCCACCGGTGTTTCCTTCATCGACGGTACTGCAAGTAAGCAGCTGATCGCTTCCCTGCTTCATCTACCAATGAAGGAGTGACTGAAAGTCGGAGCAAAAACAAACAAACAAACACACTCTTACCTCTCCTGCTCGTGCGTTAAAAGTCATGATCTTTGTTGTCATCATCTTCTTCACGGGCACCATTTCTCTTCCCTCTGTCTCACGCTTTCTTGTTCGATCCGTTTTCTTTTTTTGTTTTTGTCTGCGCTGTTTCTCTTTGGCATACATACACACACACACACACCTTCTTTTTTTTTTTCGTGCCTCACAAGCCAACGTTCACGCTTTCGAATCTTGCTCTCTAATCCCGCCCCTTTCTTTCCCCAACCACTCCTCTCACAATGAAGATCGTGCTAATGGGTGCCCCTGGCTGCGGCAAGGGTACGCAGAGCCCCTACGTACAGGAGCGCTATGGCCTCTGCCACCTCTCCACCGGCGACATGCTGCGTGAGGCGGTGACGCGCAAGACGGCGAACGGCCTGCTCGCGAAGGACGCGATGGAGACCGGGAAGCTGGTGAGTGACGACATCGTGTTTGGCATCGTGAAGGATAGCATTAAGAATCCGGAGTGCCGCTACGGGTACATCTTAGACGGCTTCCCCCGCACCCAGAAGCAGGCGCAGATGATGGAGGAGGCTGGGGAGAAGGTGGATAAAGTGATCGAGTTCAACGTGCCGGATGAGGTAATTCTGGAGCGCACGAGCGGCCGCTGGATTCACAAGGCAAGCGGACGCACCTACCACGAGGTCTTCCGCCCCCCGCGGACCCCCGGCAAGGACGACGTGACGGGGGATGACCTGTACCAGCGCCACGACGACCGCCGTGAGGTGTGCGAGAAGCGTCTGGATATCTACAAGCGCGAGACGCAGCCGCTGGCGGACTACTTTAGCAAGATCGGCGTGTACACGATGATCAACGCCAACCGCACCGTGGACGAGGTGCGCAAGAGCATCGCGGCCCTCCTTGACCCCATCGGCATTGCTACGGGCCTCAAGTAAAGTAGTGAAGTGAAGAGAAAACAAACAAAGAAAAAAGCACGAAAACGAGGAAAAATGAGTTCACGCATATATCAAAACGAATCTGTGCAAGAAACGAAAGCGCATCTATGGACGTTCAACGGCGCCAGACTCTGCTCTCTCTGTCTGGTCTTTACTTTTTATGTCTCTCTTTGATCTTTTCCCGAATACAGCTGCGGCGCCTTTCATATATCTAGTTCTTTTTGTTCAGTGAACCAGCTCTAACCCAAGTTCTTCTTCTGCACACGTCGAGGAAAGATAAGACTTTCTGGTTGCGTAGGAAGGCGTTCTCTTTTTTTTTGTTGTTTCCTTGTAGTATTGTAGTGCATCTGTTCTTTTCCCTTTTTCCTTTTCTCCTCTGTTTTTTTTTCGGTGAGGCTTAGAGCATTGCATTTTGCAGTGTGAGAAACAAAACTCTGGAAAGCAGCCCAAAACGCAGCGCGACAGCGTGCGAGAGCCTTGAGAACTCGTAGAGTGTTTGATGGTGGAAGGGGAAACTAGCAGTAGAAGTAGCGTGTGCTGGAAGGTGTCCCTCTTTTTTCTCTATTAGCATTGAACGCAGTTTTGCGATGGACGTTCCTTTTTTTTTTAGGCCCTTTTTCTCGTGCACACCACTTCCCTCGTATCATCAGCCGTTTCTTCTTCGTGTCTTCTCAACAGCTTTTGTTTGCGCTGCCACCTTTTTCTTTCTTTTCTCTTTTCATATAAGCCTCGCGTTCTTTCCCAATAGGTCTTCCTCTACGCTTCATTTCCGAACAATAAAACGAAAAAAAAACAATACGAGGCAGACTGATAGCGCTTTTCTTTCTCTTTTTCCTTTTTTGGCTTCACTTTCCTTTTGCTACATCTTTTATAGCGTCTTCTGGTCGTTTTTAGTCTTGTTTGCGCGCGTTGGACACGCCACTTTTCCTGGAGTGCGTAAACGAGACTTTTTTTTTCCTCGTTGCACTCCAGGCGTGTGTGTCGTCAGCCATGACTTCAACCTTGCTTGGGCTCCATCTCAGATTTAGTACCACGTACGAACGTCCTCTTCACTTTTTTTTTTCTGCGGGCAACAACAAAAAGCAACAACATCCGGAACACGGTTTTCCTGCATCCTGCTTTGTCTTCCCTCACGACTTACGCACGCGTTGTTTCCGTCACCTACACACACACACACACACACAAGCTTGACTGGCACCCTGGACAATCCTCACGAAGGTAGTTCAGCGCTTGTGCTCTTGGGCAACATCAACGACGTGACCATTGTCTTTTGCGTGTTGATAAGGCAGCAGAAATCGGAAGGGAGCGAGTCGACGCTTGTAGGAACACAAAGAGATTAATAGTAGCGAGTGTTTTTGGACATCATGGACCCGCTGCGTTGGAATAAGACTGACCACGACCGGCAAGACGAAAGGGGAAGACGGGTACTTTAGTAGTAACACTCCATATTTCGTCGCTGCACCTGTGCCGCAGACCCTTTCCACTACATCTACTATCTTTGTTGTTTCTTTGTTTCTTTCTTTCTCTTTCGTCGGTGTTACGAGTGGAGATCTGGTGGCATTGTTTTTCGACAGTGGAAGAACACCGTTTCTCTTCGTTTTGATTATCTTTTTTTTTCTCTCTCTCGCCTTGATCGCACGTTTTGTGTTTTACTTACTCTCTTTTCGTTCTCGTTTCCATCGCATCGACACTTCTCATTGCCGATACACGTTGTGCGTCCTCATGGAAACAAACATCTAAAACTCTCTAGGTGCGCAAAGCATCTTCCCATTTGTCTTCTTCTTCTTTTTTTTGGCTACATTTCAAATTTGGAGAGGTCTTACTCTTCACACAGTTATCTTCTTTTCTTTCTTTTTCCTCCTCCGTTGTTCTCCTCTGGTTTTGCATACCAATAACGTTTATTGTTTACATCTTTTTTCTTTCTCTTCTTATCATTGGCGTGCGTTCCACTCATTTTTCGAGCGTTGGAGGAGGTCGTGTATCTCTCTCTATGTCCCTGTTAATCCGTTACCGAGTTTGTGTCAAGGGAAGAAGGTGTTTTTTTCACTTTTACGCTCAGTGTTTGTGATGATCTATTTTTGTGCGACCGAGCGCGTGTGCGTGTGTGTGCGCAAGCGTCTGCAGCGAGCAGATTGCATGTTCCAACGAAACTCTTTTTTTTCCAGTGTACCCCAAGTTTTTGTAATCAATGCAAGAGATATGATCTTGTTGAGTAGGATAGTTGTGTCCACACAAGCACACACACATACAGACATCCATCGATAACAATACAATAAAAAAAAGGGTCTCGCAAAACCACGAAACACAGGCTCTCTTGACAGATATCAGGACCGGATTCCTGTGAAGTTTTCGTTGACGGCAGCATTGAAGTGCAGCAGTCAATCGCGGGAACTCATCTTCGCTGCTCTGCAAAAACACGCGACGTGAAACGCGCGTATTTGCTTTACAAGCGTTCGTCTTTGAGGCGCGACGGAAAGCTAAAAAAAAATATAGCACATATACTTCTCATGGTTGTAACGTAGCTGTTGAAAAACAAGAAAACACGATACTTGCTATTCGATTTTTGTCGACTCACGCACCTCCTTTCGATGCGTTCTTGACCATCCTCTATGTTTCTCTTTGTTTCCTGCCGCGATGGCAACGACCGTCACGTCTCGTGTCGCCAGGTTAGCTCAAATAAAGCACATCGTCATTGAAAAAAAGAGAGTGGTACTCTGAAGTGCATTTCACCTTCCTGAGCAGAGGTGCTGTATTACTTGTTGTCACCGGCGTTACTGACGCAACGCGGGTCCAGCAGGTGATTCTCGTTGCTACACAAAGAAGAGGTATTTTGGTTTAGTGGTGCTTAAACGCAAGCAACACAACGTACAAAGCCTTTTTTGTTTGTTTCACACACACACACACACACACACACACACAAGTTCGTTGAGGTACACCTTTTTCCATTGACTGGTCGCACCGTTATACATACGTACACACAACAACCAGGTGTCCAATCCTCTCAAAGCGAATGAAAATTGTTATTGAGGGACCGCCGCAGGGTGGCAAGACCACCGTCGCCTCCGTGGTCAAGGAGCGCTACGGGCTGTGCTACGTATCCACCAGTGAGGCGGTGCGTAACGCCGTACACCTCGGCAACAGCGCGCACAGCAGCACGCTGAAGCAGCTCATCGACAGTGACGAGCTCATCCCTGATTCCGTGCTGGTGAAGGTGGTGAGCGAGGCTACGCAGCGACCAGACTGCATCAACGGCTTCGTCCTCGACGGCTTCCCACGCACCCGCAAGCAGTCCAAGCTGATGCAGGAGACGGAGAATGTGAAGGTGGATGCGGTGGTGGAGTTGGATGTCCCCGACAACGTGCTGCAGTCGCGGTTTGGTGGGCGCTGGTACCACGCCAAGTCGGGTCGCGTGTACCACAACATGTACAACCCGCCTCTCGTGGACGGCAAGGACGACGACACGGGGGAGCCACTGGAGCAGCGGCCCGAGGACAAGCCGGAGATGATCATGCAGCGCATGTTCCAGTACCGCCGGCAGATCAGCGAGCTGCGCACGACTTTTCCAAATGAGTCCTGGTCTACTGTGGAGGCGAGTGGCAGCGTCGAGGCGGTGCGCAACAACGTCTTTGCCGTGCTAGACCCACTGTACTACGCGCAGCATAGCAAGAAGGATAAGGTTGCGCCGAACGGCGCTGCGAAGTCGTGGTGGAAGTTCTGGTAACGTGAGATGCAAAGCCTGGGAAAGAAGTGATGCAGAGCGCGGAGATCTGCACACGAAAAACGCAATCTTTCACGCTCTTTCTCTCTTTCGTCTTTCGTGCAGTTCATTGCACGCAACCTCACCGCTCCTTCGCAAGGCAGCTACCCAGTGCATAAGCGTTTCTCCAGGGCCGTGAACGCCGCCGTCTGTACCTCCTTTCTATCTGTCTTTCACGTTTTTGTCTTTGTGCGTTCAGCTGGATTTTTGCTCTTTCCTTGTTCTACTCCGTTTATTGTTGAGTAGTGCTTACTGACCTTCCTCCTTTGGGTTCAACTTGTTGTGATTTCCCTTGTTCTCTACAGCTCGAATCGAAAACGCACGTGCACTCCTTTGCACGTCTTCAAAATGCATGGCACACCTGCCAAAAAAGAAACGAAAACCTATCCAAGAAGCGGTAAAAAAAAAAAGAAAAAGAAGATGACTTCCGTCGAGCATTATTTTTCTTTCCTTCTCTTTTTCCAGGTTACAGCTTGGCTATCGAGTGCTATGCAGCACGTAGAGGTGGCTCAGTGCAGCCGTAGTTGCAGCCAAAATAGTCACCAACGCAGCAGAGCACTTGGGCACCTCTTCCCCGAACGCCACAACCCAAAGAGGTGGACAAAGGGCAGGTAGAGCACGTTGGGAGTTGATCGAGGAGAGACTCAACGCCTCCCATGTGTAGACCTTTCCCCGCGTTGTTGTTGCAGTGGAGCCTTTGCGCTGCGGTTACTGCGATGCTCGGTGATGGTGGACACACTTTTCTCCATTTCTTTTTCTCTCTCTCTTCCCTCTCACTCACGGATCCTCTTTCCGTGACCCCCCCTCCCTCTTCCCGCCCCGCGATCTCATTTCAGTGCATTCCGTATTGCCTGTGACATACGCAAGCACATCTCCCACAACAAGAACAACAGCAGCAAAAGAAGAGTGGTAGCCACTTTGCGCGGTACCGCATTGCGAGCAGCCATGGGTTTCTTCTTCTTCCGCCGGGCACCGGTGACGCTGAAGGCCGGCAAGGTGGTTCTGTTCGGCTGCAACAATGCCGTGGGGCAGCCCCTCTCTCTCCTCCTCAAGATGAACCCGCACGTGGAGGAGTTGGTGTGCTGCAGCACCACCGCGGACGGAGAGGTGCCGCCCGCTGGTGTGGCGGCGGACCTGTCGCACATGGACACTCTGTCGAAGGTGCACTACGCCAGCGAGGAGGCGGAGTGGCCGTCGCTGCTGCGTGACGCGCAGGTCGCGCTTGTCTGCTCGGGCAGCAGCTTTGACCCGCTGCGCGCGGACCGCGACTTGGCCTTGCAGGCTGCGGCGCCGACCGTGCGGCGCGTCATGGAGGCCATCGCTGCGGCGGACACAAAGGCGCAGATCGGCATCGTCTCGAGCCCGGTGAACAGCCTCACGCCTTTCTGCGCGGAGATATTGAAGCGCGCCGGCGCCTTTGACCCACGCAAGCTGTACGGCGTGACGACCCTCGACGTCCTCCGCACGCGCAAGCTTGTCGCAGCCGCCCTGCAGATGAACCCGTACGACGTGAACGTGCCCGTGGTAGGCGGGCGTGGTGGTGTGACGGCGTGTCCCCTCATCGCGAAGACAGGTCTGCGGCTGCCGCTGGAGGAGATTATTCGAATCACCACTGAGGTGCAGAGCTACGGCGTGCCCTTCGAGGCCGCGGTCGGGGCCGAAACCCACGACGCTGTCAGCACGGCGGTCGCGCCGCCCGTGGCGCTTGGCCTGGCCTACGCTGCGTGCGATTTCACCGTGTCGCTGCTGAAGGCGCTGCGCGGTGACATCGGCCTCGTCGAGTGTGCGCTGGTGGAGTCGACGATGCGCTCCGAGGTGCCGTTCTTTAGCTCGCGGGTGGAGTTGGGTCGTGAGGGGGTGCAGCGCATCTTCCCGATGGGCACGCTGACGTCGTTCGAGAACGAGTTGATTGAGGCGGCGGTGCCGGAGCTGATGAAGGATGTAGAGGCAGGCGTGCTGGCGGCAGCTCCGCAGTGAGACTGAGGACAGACAAAAGTTTAAAAAAAAGTGAGAAGCTAAGCTCGATGTTGCCACTCGCCTGCTGCGCATTTGTCGTCCGTTGAACCTCTGGACAAAAGCTATGTGGAGATGGAGTTCTTTTTTGTGTGTTGGTCTTCCTTGTTTTTTTTCTTGGCGGCGTTGCTGCGCTATGTGTTTCTGCGTAGCTGGATTTTTTCTGTGAGTGCCTCTACAACAACAACACACACTTTCCGCGTTGTCTCTTGCAACACACTTTTGCTTTCCTTCACAAAGAACCCCACTTGCAATATTCTATACGATGGATTCCATTGCTAGAGAGAAGACCCTTCGTGTAGCTCTTTGCTTGACCACCAGCCGTTCCTCTTTTTTTTCCTCGCTGCGAACAAAGGAACGTCCTCACTGCGGGAGACGCTGCACGAAGATGGGCAACCAGCGACGCTCTACACACCGCTAGACTGTTCTGATTAAGTGCTTTGCATGACTGTCATGTAGCGCACGGAAGGCAGTCATGTAGAAAAAAGAAAAAAAATGAGTCTCGAAGCTCTCGGCGTCTCAGCAGGGCATATGGAAGGATACAGTTAAACGTCCGCAATTCTTTTACTTTCAATACTTATCTTTACTCACCCCTTTGTCTTCTTCCACCTGACGTCTACATGGTACATATGGTCCTGTCTTCGCGCTTGCTTTTTGTCATCGATGAACCGACCTGGCGCTTTCCTCACGTTCCTCCCCACCTATCTCTCTCTCTACACGTACAAAAAACGTACACTGTCACAGGTTTTTAAAAGAGAATTCAGCGATCTACTTCCTACTACCACTACCCTTTTCTTTTTTTAGCAAAAAGACCTCGTCTTTAAGCCTCTTCTATTCTTCTTTCCCTTTTTTCCTCATTCCACCGACTTTGCACAATGCGCTGCTCTCAGAAGTACCTCACCCGCGTTGCCGTGCTCGGCGCCAACGGCGGCATTGGCCAGCCCCTGTCCCTGCTGCTCAAGGAGAACAAGTACGTGACGGAGCTGAAGCTGTACGACGTCAAGGGTGCCCCTGGCGTCGCTGCGGATCTGTCGCACATCAACACGAACTCGAAGGTCACCGGCTACGCCGCGGAGGACCTCGCCAAGGCGGTGGCGGACGTGGAGCTTGTGCTGATCCCGGCTGGCGTCCCGCGCAAGCCTGGCATGACCCGCGATGACCTCTTCAACACGAACGCCGGCATCGTCCGCGACCTCGCTGCGGCGGTCGGCAAGGCGTCGCCGAAGGCGATCATTGGTATCATCAGCAACCCGGTGAACAGCACCGTCCCGGTGGCTGCGGAGGCGCTGAAGAAGCTCGGCGTGTACGACCCACGGAAGGTCTTCGGCATCACGAACCTCGACCACGTCCGCGCGCGCACCTTCGTTGCGGAGGCGATTGGTAAGAGCCCGGCGGAGCTGACGATTCCGGTGGTGGGCGGGCACAGCGGCGAGACGATTGTGCCGCTGCTCTCGCAGTTCACGCAGCTCTCGGAGGAGCAGGTGCAGCAGCTGACCCACCGCATCCAGTTCGGTGGTGATGAGGTGGTGAAGGCGAAGGCCGGCGCGGGCTCGGCGACGCTGTCGATGGCCTACGCGGGTAACGAGTGGGCCACGGCGGTGCTGCGTGCGCTGCACGGCGAGAAGGGCGTCATTGAGTGCACGTTTGTGGAGAGCAACGTGGAGAAGTCGTGCGCCTTCTTCAGCTCCCCGATCGAGCTCGGCAAGGATGGCGTGGAGAAGATCCACCCGGTGCCGAAGCTGAACGCGTACGAGGAGAAGCTGATGCAGAAGTGCATCGAGGGCCTGCAGGGCAACATCAAGAAGGGCGTGGCCTTCGGTAGCAAGTAAACTCTCTCACGGGCCATGTACGATCGAGAGAGGAGGGCGAGGGAGAGAGAAAGGAGGAACAAGGCATCAAGGATGACGGCCATTGCCACACGAAAAGGCCCCCGTGCGCTGGATGACGCGAGCGTGGCTTGGCCTGCTCTGTTGTCTGTTAGTAGCGAGCAAGGATCACACTTCACGTTGATGAGGTGAGAGCCTTTAAATGGGGAGCTTAGACCGTGGTGCTGAAATCTGCTTTTTCCTGTTCTTTCTCTTCTCTTCTCTTCATTGCGGACTACCCGGTTTCTCTGTTTAAACGTAGTCAATGCTGGTCGAGTGCGAAGTCAGACACATCAAAGAGATAGAATGACTGCTTTGTTTCTTTCTTTCTCGAGCCTGAGCCTCCTTTCTTCGTCTTCGTCACTTTTGTTTCTTTCTTTTGTTTTATTTTCACTCTTCACATTATTCTGGTATTTGCTTTTAGAATAACACAATTGTGTGTCTCGATAGCGCGTGACGACGGGGAAAAAAGGAATCAGGACTTGAAAGAAGAAGACGCAATCATTCCAGCCTTCTTTTCCTATAAACACACTCTCTATGGTATTTGTCTTCTTTCTCTCGCCAGTGGCCAGCTGACTCGCAGTTCCTGAGCGCTCAAAGAGTGGTTCTGCTTTTGTTTCTGCAGATCCATCTTTTTTTTGCTTGAACAGGTCTGACAATATTTGCAAACCGTAACTTTTTTTCTTTTTTTTTTTAATCGAAAACTCAATACGGAAAAAAAAAACGAACGTGAGGGCGAGGTATGCCCAGTCGTAGCGGGTGTTTCTTCCGCTGTTGTTCCTCTTTAGCAGTACCGATGGAGAGGACTACGTGGTTTCAAACTGGCTTTTTTTAAAAATTTTGAGCGACTAATGACGCTTAATAAAAGGAACACCTATTTGAGTTGGCTCATGGGCGGTATGGGTGGCAGATGATTCTACGATTATCACAATGTCAACCGAATCGCTTGCAACCTTGTCTTCCACCACGAGGCCAACTTGTTGAAGTGTTTTCTGCGTTTGTTTGTGCTCTCATTTACCAGAATGACTTGACAGGCACTTCTTTCTTCTTTCGGGTGTTCAGAGACGCTTTACAGACAGCGGCTCCATAGAAATCGTTTCTTTTGCATTCAACGTTGCGAGGATTGTTTCTGTGCCGCTGTTTTTGTAGGAGTCTTTGTGCATTCTGCGGAGGCGTGGGAAAACCAGAACCACCCTTTTCTTTCTTGCTTTCTTCAAGGAGAATTTATTATTTGTAGTATTCTCATGTAAAGAGACAAAACAACAAAAGAAAAAGAAGAAGAAAGGAAATGTCTACGGCAAAGCTACCGAGCTCTTCCTTTTTCACCCACTTTAGCTCAGTTCTAATTTGCGCTGTTTTTACATTTATGCCTTTTAGTTTATATAAAGAAAATGTTTTTCGTCTTTATCGCTTTTCGTTAAGCCTCCCTTCTCACTTGGTCGTGTCGCTTCTATCTGCATCGCGCAGTTTTTGTTTTCCTTTAAACAAATCTCTTTGGTCGCAGGTGGGTCAGTGTCTGTGTGTGCTGTTACATTTCCTCTCTGCAAAGAGAGGTTGTAGGAGCAACAGACGTTCAGAGTAGCCGTGTGCGAATCTTAGCAGCTGGACATGCAGCCTGAAAAGCGGAAAGGTTCAAAAAAGAGCAAGCAAACAACAAAAAAAAACCGGTTCATCTTTTGAAATAGTGGCTGAATCAGGTTTTTTTTTCTCGTTGTGTGTGTATATGTGCGAGAAAAAGAAGAGCACCTTTGCTGGTGGCCACGTTTTCTCTTTTTGGCACGATGGGCTTCGGTGGGCCACAGATGAGTTAGTGTGGATGTGCATTATCCGATGGAGTAGGTGAACACGGCATACCCCTTCGCTAAATACGGCGTGTTGTTGTTGGTGCAACAACAACAACGGGAAGCTAGGCGACAAAACACAATAAAGGGAATGGACTTGAAAATACCGTTAGTCACGAGTCGAATGGGAGTGAAGCACCAATGAGAGCTGCATGACTGCATTGAAAGCTCCCCGCCTCTGCGTCCCTCGCCTCTTTTCCCTTCTTTCCTTTTCTCGCCACAGAAGCACGAGTCAGCATCTACTTCCACCTTGTGTTGCTCTGCTCCTACAGTAACAAGAACAAACACCATCCGTCAGCATTCCGAAGGCACGTTTCCATCACTATTGGTTCGCCTTTTGATTTATTTGTTAGCGCAGATCATCAAAACCTCTTTCACAGGCGAAACGTTTTCTTCTCGCTCACAACTAAGACGCTCTCTAGGGGCGTAGTTTTTGTTTTATCTTATCATTTCGCCTCATTCTGGCGCGGGATAGGCAACAAAACTCTTCTTCTACTTTCTATATTTTCGCGGCTTCTCTTCACACCATCTTTTAATCCACTTTTTAGTCGTGCTGTTCCTTAGTCGGATCTTTTTACGCACTTTTCCCCTCAAAAATGATGCGTCAGTCTGTGCGGCAGCTCTTCAAGGTCGCCGTCCTTGGCTCCAGCGGTGCCATTGGGCAGCCTCTCTGTCTGGCGCTCGTGCAGAACCGCAAGGTGAGTGAGCTGCGTCTCTACGACGCCGTCCCCCCGCAGGGCGAGGTAATCGATCTCTCGCACATCCCGCGCAAAGTTAAGGTGACGGGCTACACCACGAAAGCCCTCAATCGTGCACTCGAGGACGCCGACCTGGTGCTGATTTCTGCCGGCATCCCACGCCGGCCGGGCATGTTCCGCGACGACCTCTTTAACGCGAACAAGCACGTCATACAGAATCTGTCCAACCAGGTGGCGAAGCACGCGCCGCAGGCCATCATTGGCATCATCAGCGATCCATTGAATAGTATGGTGGCGGTGGCAGCGGAGACGCTGCGACAGGCCGGCACCTACGACCCACGGAAGCTCTTCGGCCTGACCGCCCTCGACACGCTGCGCGCGCAGTCGCTGCTGGGCGACTTCACCGGCCAAGACCCGGAGCAGCTGCACGTCCCTGTGATCGGCGGACACAGCGGCGGCACCATTGTCCCACTCTTCTCGCAGTCCGGCGTGCCGCTGCGGCGTGATGAGGCGGCCTACCTCACCCACCGCGTGCGGCGCAGCGGCGACATGGTTGTGAACGCAAAGGAAGGCCGCGGGTCGTCGTCGCTGTCGACCGCCTTCGGTGTGGCGGACTGGGCGGATGGCGTACTGCGTGCCTTGGACGGGGAGGAAGGGGTGGTGCGCACCGCTATGGTCGAGAGCCCTCTGTTCCCCGAGACCACCCGCTTCTTTGCCAGCCCGGTAGAGATGGGCAAGGATGGGGTGAAGCGGGTGCTGCCGCTGCCGCCGATGAACGAGTACGAGGAGGAGCAGCTGGACCGCTGCTTGCCGGATCTGGAAAAGAACATCCGCAAAGGCATCCAATTCGCTAACACCAAACCTGCCGAATGAGCGTTGAACAAAACTACCCCTTTTCAATGTCTTAGTTCACTGTTTTCATTATGATTTATTTAACTACCCAAACTGCTTTTTTCTCCTTTCTTTGTCCTTGCTTTCCAGTTCACATCTCTGTTGTTCTCTAACCTTCTTTTACAATGATTGCTCTGCCTTTTCTTTTTTTTAGCTACGATGAACGCAGCTATAGGCTTGAAAAGCTATCTCGTTCAAATCAGAAGCGTTTCGTTGCTTTTCCAGCATCTTTTGTTCTTGATTCTGACTCTTCTCATTTATCAGGAGAGCGCGGCTAAAATATTTTACATGCTCTCTCTTCTCCTTTTTGCCTTCTTTTTTTTCCTTTACCTTTTTTTCCTGTTCCCTCCTATACATGACAACGATATTTTTGAACAGTTTAGTTGACGAGATGGTGTTCTTTTTTTTTTTTTTAAACGTCCTTTTTATCGCTTTTAAAAACAAACGAACAAACACAAAACAGAACGATTCTGCAAAACATTAGCTGAAAGAGGCTAAAGTACTCCAATTCGTTTGCAAGCCTCATCTGTCTCGTTCTTGCATCGAGCGGTGAGAGGGAGTTGCAATAAGCAGCACCTGTTTCTTTTTTTTTTTGGCTCTTTTTACTATTATCTCTTTTTCACTCGTCCTTTTTGTTGGTGGCTGCCTTTTTCTTATTTATTTTTGAATTCTTATGTAGGAGCACGTGCTGCTTTCTACAGCTCTAGTTTAACAACGCTTCAAGTAAAACAAGCAAACAAAAATACCAGTATCGCAACGCGAGAAGAGGAAGTAGATGAAAAGTGATGAGAGTTGTGATACAATACCCCTTTTTGTTCATGACTCCGCACGACTAAAGGCGGCAGTCTGCGTCATCGGTTCACTAATGGCGCTGATGTTGCTGTCTCAAGTACACACACGTCTTTCTTCCTGTGATTGGACAGAGACTAAAAAAAAGAAGAAACTTGCATCTGCATCACTCTTTACTCGTCCCTTCTCTCTCTCTCTTTCTATCGTCCTTGTGTCTTTTTGACTCCTTTACGTCCGGTGCACTTCTGTAACGCCCAAGAATCCTCTGTGTTTCTCGTTGCTGGTTACTTTGAACAAGCAAGAACGCGCACACGTACACCACTGCACAGGACAGCCTCAAATCAATCCTTCTATCTGATTCACTCTGATTGGTTCGCAAAGAACGCCAGAGTATACGGCATAGGGGAAAAAAGTAAGCAACTTTTTGAGTCGAGTCGATGCGCAACTCGCGGTCGCTGCTCTTCCACGTTGCCGTCCTCGGCGCTGCCGGCGGCATTGGCCAGCCCCTGTCGCTGCTCCTCAAGTGCAGCCCGCTCGTTACCCGACTCTCTCTCTACGACATCCGCGGTGCACCGGGCGTGGCGGCGGACCTGTCGCACATCCCCTCCCCGGCCGAAGTCACGGGCTACGCCGCCGAGGAGCTGGAGGAGGCCCTCACAGGGGCAGAGCTCGTCCTGATTCCTGCCGGCATCCCGCGCAAGCCCGGGATGACCCGCGATGACCTCTTCAACGCCAACGCCACCATCGTCCGCGACCTCGCGATTGCGGTGGGCCACCACGCCCCGAAGGCGATCATCGGCGTCATCAGCAACCCGGTGAACAGCACCGTCCCGGTAGTGGCGGAGACGCTGCGGAAGATCGGCGTGTACGACCCGGCCCGACTCTTCGGCATCACCACCCTCGACGTCGTGCGTGCCCGCACCTTCGTTGCCGAGGCGCTGAAGATCAGCCCGTACGACGTCGACGTGCCGGTGATCGGCGGGCACAGCGGGCAGACGATCGTGCCGCTGCTCTCGCGCTTTGCCGGGCACTTGTCAGAGGAGCAGGTGCGGCAGCTGACCCACCGCATCCAGTTCGCAGGGGATGAGGTGGTGAAGGCGAAGGCGGGAAAGGGCTCGGCGACGCTGTCGATGGCCTACGCGGGCTCGGAGTGGGCCTTCTCGGTGTTGAAAGCGATGCGGGGAGACAAAGGCATCGTGGAGTGCTGCTACGTGGAGAACGACTTGCAGCAGCCGGACTGCCGCTTCTTTGCCTGCCCGGTGGAGCTGGGGAAGTCGGGTGTGGAGAAGGTGCTGCCGATGCCGGAGCTAAACGCGTATGAGCAGCAGCTGCTCAACGCCTGCATCCCGGCTCTGCGTGATGAGTGCGGCAAGGGCATTGAGCTTGGTGTCAAAACACACCTCACCCCAGACGAGTGAAGCACGAATAAAAAAAAAGCACTCACATACAATGTAGAAAGACAAAAAAAAAAAATGAGTTCTGCTGCACAAGTACATACGCGAGTTGTGATGCCCGCACGAGTTGCCAGCGGTGCCGTTTGGAGCATTCTACTCTTGCTTTTGTTCTTCGTTGTCTTACCCTTTGATTGCCCAATGGCTATTTGTGATTTCCTCAGGGTCGCAAGCGCGTCATTGTTTTGCTTACTTCTCTGCAGAATCAAAAAAAAAACACTCATATTTCTTAAACGTCACTTTTTTTTTTCCTCACTTGAGCGGTTTCTTATAATTGCCAGATTTACTGCAACTTCCTCGTCACTTCAACAGCCTGGCGATGAAATGAATTAAAAAAAGAATCAAACTATCTATTCTTGTCTGTTGGCATCCCATCTTTTACAGGAAAAAATAAAAAGCGAAGAACAGAGGAGCTTGGGGGGATCTTCCGTGCAAGTTGTCTCAGTGGCGTACAAGTCTTCTTTCGAAAGGTCTGCGTGACTCGCTCAGTGTATGTCGCTTGTGTGCATTGCAGATAGCTTTTTGTGATTGAGCTGTTCTCTGCTCTTTTCGGCACCAAACAAGGCCTTTCTCCTCCTCTCCCCTGCGTTCACCTGCTTTCATCGTTCTCTCTTTCACTCTCATCCTCCCACTTCTTTTCCTTGTGTCTATTCTTCTCATTTAACTGCTGTCTTCATATACACACCACGTCCACACAGCGCAGAACATCTCCGTCGATTTTTTTTTTTTGTTGCAATGGTCAAGTATGTGGATGCCGGCACCGACACCGGGGACGCCTCGAAAAAGAAGAAGTCCCGCAAGGGCTTCAAGGCGGACCGGCTGGAGAACTACAAGCGCATGATCGCCAAGAAGAGTGGAAAGAAGGTGAAGGACACGCCAACGCACACGGCGCGGCCGAAGGCCCTCACCTTCGATGACGCAGACCGCCGCAACTACCTGCTGACGCTGCACAAGAAGAAGAACGAGCGGCGGGTGCAGGCGTTTGTGGACATGAAGCGGAAACTGCGTAAGGACAGCGCGAAGACGCGCCGTGAGCAGCGGGAGGAGGCGCGGCGGGCGTACAACAACTACGCACGCGTGCCGATCCTACCGGACTACACCTACCGCCTGCCGGAGCGCCAAGATGAGGGCTTTGCGGACGAGGAGGACGATGGTGAGGAAGGGGAGGAGGATGAGAACTACACGGAGGGGGACGTGGAAGGGCACAGCCACAGCGATGGGGAGAGGGAGGAGGAGGAGGAGGATGGTGACATGCCGTGGATGAGCGTCGATGACCCGGAGGCTGCCGCGCGCGACGCCGACGAAAAACTTGCCGCGGAGGAGGCGGCCGAGGCGGATAAGGCGTCCCGCAAGCGACGTAGGGCGAAGCGGCTGGCCACCATGGCGCACACCTCGCACGCCATGCCCGGTGTGATGTTGGGCCTCGACGACAGTGCGGCAAAGAGCAGCAGCAGCAGCAGCAACAACGCCGGCCTCGGCGCGCACGCAGTATCAGCAGCTGCCGAGGATGAGTTTGTGACGGTGGAGGTGAAGCCTCTCTTTGCTCGTCCTGGCACCTCCTCCTCCAGTGGTGGTGGTGGGGCGTCTGTCAGCGGGGATGGCAAGTTGGCGGCATCGACGGCGGCAAAGCCACTGCCTTCGAACAACTTTGATGATCTGCCGGCCGTGGTGCAGCAGGAGCTGCGCCGGCTGCGGCAGGAGACAAAAGGACCCGCCAAGACGAAGCCGCGGCTGCGGATGATGAAGGAGCTGGAGAAGATCCGCAAGATCCGCAAACACTCTCGCAAGGGCCACGGCAAGCGCAAGGCTTCTGGTAAACGCAAGAACCGTAAGTAGTGAGACCGACGCAGCGGCACACGGAGGAAGGGGAAAGCTGTGGTGTCTGGGAACTTTTCATTTTTCCAGCTGCACTGCAACTGTCGTTTTTTTTTTCACGAGTAACAGTTGGTTTAATAAGCTTGTCACGACTTTAACATGTTATGAAAAGGAAAGAAAGAAAGGAAGAAAAGACAGTTGAAGCTAAAGACCCTTGTTTATGGAAGAAAAAAAAAGTGTGTTGGCTTGTGTGTTTGTTGAAACACCGATGTTTCCACGGAAATGCAGTCTCAGTTGTACGTCGATGATGTGCACTTGAGGTTGAGCTCGCTCATACTCGTTTTACTGATAGTGTAAAACACCTTCGTGATGGTGACAGCCCCGCAGCGTGTCAGGTCTCGCTTTCAACGATTCTCTGTTTCCTCCATCTTCTTCTTCCGCCTCTCTGCTCTCAACACACGTCAAAAAAATAAAAACCTTTATACTCACGAAAACACGTAACCGTACTCTTTTCTTTTTTCACAGCTCGCGAAGCACGACGATTAATGTAACACACACTTAAGTGCCCAGCTTTGCAGGTTCACAGCTTTTTCCGCCTTTGCAAACCTTCTTTTTTCTCTTCCTGCTTTTACACTGTATCCTATTTTTGACTTCAAGCCCAAAAGCGAGCAACCCGGGGTGGTGCTCTGCATACGCGAACACACACATACAAGTTTTAGCTCTCGCTGCCGATCCTTCTCACAACTGAGCCAGCTCCCACGACATCACCGACTCTGAGTCTGTGCTCCCTCCAGAAAAAAGAAAAACCAACATACACACACACACACACACACTCCACAACCTTCAACGGAGAAGTCACGGCAATGACGCATCTCCCAACGAACGCGTGCAGCCCTCTCTTCGGCACCAGCGGTGCGACGCAGCACAGTGCCGCAAAGCCCACCACCCACGCCCCGCGCACCCACGCACACCACGCAACGGACAGGACGGCGCCGACGACACCTGCGCGGGTCACCGACAGCGCTGCTGCTGCCGCCACTCCGACTCGCCACCCCTCACCCGCAGTGGTGACGCGCAGCCAAGTTGCCCTGCGCACCAATCGGTGCGCACCGACAGAGCACAACTCGGTCAACGATATCTTCCTCCCTCTGTCAGATGCAATGTCAAAAGAGTCCGAAGAGGCTCGAATCGTGGATGACGACGCTGCGACGGCATTCACGAACAAGCCGGAGCGTGCTGTGGCGCAGCCGCCGGCGTACGCGCGTCCCACTGCAGCCGCTGGCCCGTGGCGCTATCAGTCCATCTGGCATGCCACGGCGAGCACCTCCAGCAACTCCCCCTCGAAGAGCCGCCCGTCAGTGCTGTCTCCAGCTGTGTGGACCTGCCTCTCGATGCAGGACACGTCGCGGAGCGCAACGCAACGGAGCGACGCGGGCAGTGAGGAAGGGCGAGTGGACCACTACGACTTCTTCAGCCCGTCACCGGCGGCCGGCCTCTTCGTGTCAGGATCTGGCGACGAGAAGGAGGACGAAGACGAGCACTACCAACCTTTCGTGCGCGACACACACGAGGGGCGGAAGACGACGACGCCGCCGCGTGCCATCTTTGTGCCGCCGCTCTCCCCTTTTACCGGTGACGCCTCACCGCTGCCGGTCGCGGCAGACGAAGGCTGCACGCCGCTCTGGACGGGCACGGAGACGGCGGCGGAAGGCGAAGGCTGGCCGACCGACGCGCACAACTCCGTTCCCTTGAGCATCGCTGCTGCCGTGCACACCAACAACAACAACAATGACAATGACAACACCGTGAACAACGGCACTGGCCTCGTTGTGGGTACCCCCTCCTCGTGCCTGCCGGTGGATGGGTGGGAGCAGGCCTCCCTCCTGCAGTCCCCCGTTGCGGAGGCCCTGCCGCTCTCCTCAGCTGCGGCTGAGGCGCCGTCGCGGTGGACGGCGGTGACGGCGCAGACGGCGTCGGCGGCCTGGGTGGACCGCTACGGCGGGGCTGGCAACTCCCCGCTGCTCAGCGAGTCCTGCTCGTGCTGCTCCGTTCTCTCGCCGGAGCCGGAGGCGGTGCCGACACGAGCGCGGCGCTTCTCCTTTCAAGGGGCAGCAGCGGCACCAGCAGCGGCTGTGACGTTACCACCGCAGGACGTGGCCGGGCTGACGGCGAGTGACAACTGGGAAGCGAAGCGGCTGCGGCACGTGTCGGCGACGCGGCGCAGCCACAACAGCTCCGTCATGAGCCCCAGCGCCTCGGCGATGTCCTTCTCCGTCACTCTGCGCTCTCCCGGACCGGAGGGGCGGTCCCGCAGCGCCTCGGGCCGCGACGGGGCGTGGCAGACAAGCAACCCAAGCAACACCGCGATCGCAACTGGGAACCACCACAGCAACAGCAGCAGCAGCGAGGCACCGGTGCCCTACTGGACCTCCCTCTCTCCCGTCATCCAGGCAGCCACCTCCGCCACGGCCCCCGCACCGCTGGTGCTGCCGCGCACCCTCAGCGCACCGCCCTTCCAGCCAGACGCACCTTTCCGCCGCCACCCGCGCGGCTTTGCGGCGGACGGCACGGGGCCGGCAGCACCCGCGGCGGTGGACGGCGGTGTGCGGCGGCTCCACAAGAAGAGCCCGGCGCCACCGCTGACGGTGGAGGACAAGCGGTGCTGGTACGTGCCGCTGTCGATGCGCTGCGTGGAGAGTGGAGAGTCGCCGCGGGTGTCGCGGCAGGAGCCGTGGCTCGACCACCGCCGCGGGCGACGCTTTGCACTGCCGCAGGAGACTGGGATCAGCGGAGAGAAGTGACGCTTGCTGTACGGAAGCACGACGTGGGCCGACGTGCTCCTTTTTTTTCTGTGTTGGTTGTACTGCCTCTTCTACTTGTGTTTCATTTGCTCCACCCCTTTAAAATGTATGCACACGTCCTTTTCGAGAGCCGTATTTTTTTTTTTATACTCCTATTCCTTTTTTCTTTGTTTTCGGCGATTAGTTTCTCGCGACGGTTCTCTTTTTCCTATATTCTCACCCGATATCATATCTGACTATGTTTCTACCTTGCTTGTTCACGTGTTTTACGTCGTCAGCGACGATGAATCCTTTTTTTTCCTTTAGCTCGTCCCTGTTATTGCTTGCTAGCATTTTGTTTTCTTTTGTTTTCTCTCCTTTTTTTTTCTTTATTATTGCTTTACCTAGCTGATCAACTCTTGCCTTTTTTTTCTTGTTTCCGCTTTTCAAGTGTGCTCAATTCATTCCCAAATAATAACGCTGCATTTTTTATTTCTCGAAGAGCTCTTTCCCCCTTTGAAACTAGAGTCCGCCAAAAGGCTCTTGTGTGCCTTCAATGGTGAAGCTTTATACTCTTGCAAACAAACAGCGATCGTTACCCCTCCCCCCTCGCTCTTTACCAGGCCGGTCTTTCTCATAGTTTCTTCTCTTTCTTTCTCATGTATGTTTGCGTGTGTCCTTGTTACCCGATTCTTTACGTTGTCGTGTTGTGCCTTCTCCGTTCTTTGAGGGTTATTACCTTATACTTATTCTTCATTTTCAATTTCCCCGCAGCTCTTTTTCCTTTATTTGTTTCCACTCTTTTATCAAATTTACAATTATGCTCGTGTTTCAAGGAGTTTTGTTGTACACCGTGCGTGTGCGTGTATAGCGCATGAACTACGACCGGTCTTCGACTCTTTCAAGCCTTCTTTATCCCTCTCCTCAGTCCACGGCTAAGTAATTTTTTTTTTTTTTGGGACCTTGCGAGCGAGCCGTCAAGATAGACAGGTCGTCGACTCTTTTCGCTCACTTGGCAAGTGTTTTTTTTTGTTTGCTTTTTCTTTTTTTGCTTGCTCTTCTGAACCTAGCGTTTTTCTTTTCCTCTTACTCCTTTCACGTTAATTCATCACCATCATCACTCGTGTTTTTCAATATTCCCTTTTGTTCGTCATTCTCTCATTTTGGTTACACTTGTTCCCTCTTTCACTGCTCCCATTTCAGACCGTTCCTTGATCACCTTCGTCTATATGTCGTTCGCCTCACTGTTGTAGAGTTCTATTCACATCCAATAGTCAAGATGTAGATGTTGTGAGTGGGTTCCGTTTTTTTTTCTTCTCTATATCGTTTCACTTTACCTTTATCTTCATTCTGTTTTTCCCCCTATTCCTTCTTTGTGTTTTCTATCATTGAAAGAGCCGCGAATGATGGCTTGTCGACCCCGGTTCTCTTTTGGTGACCCCTTCTTTCCCCCTTTCTTTCTGGTCATTGTTTCTTCAGGTGAGCTATTGTGGGCTACAAATGCAAAGGCGTTTGCAGTCCACGTACTTTCTCTGAGTTGAGTGCCAGCTTTCCGTCGTCACTCTCTTCTTCTCTCTTTTTTTTTTCTTGACGTTGTATCGTTCAACTTTGCTGCAATAATCATAATAACATCAATAAAAAAGTGTTTACTGTCAGCGTTCTTCCCCAAGGCCGTCACCCTTGTCTATTTTTTTTTCGCCTATTTGCTTTACTGCTCGCGCGGATCTTTGTCTTTTTAGCCTAAGTCTTTTGTATGCTATCGAAGCGGAATCTGGAATTGTCACGTTTTCCTTTTCCAGTGGCGTTGAGGAGATGACAGAGTAGAGAAAGTTGCCGTGGGTCGTTCTCCCTCCTTGCTTTCTTGAAAACACGTTACTGCTATGCAACTCCCCGGCTTCTTCGATGCACTTGTCGTCACCCACTTTAATTTGGGTTTTGGTCGGTCCCTCAAGTCTCGTCTTTTTCTTTTCTTTTTTTTCTGTTTTCAGTCGCCGCGTCCTTTTCTTTTTTTTTTCTTTTTTTTTCTTTTATTCTATTTCCCTTGTCTTCACTCAAGAATCGATCAGCCTCTTTTTTTTTCTTTTCTTGCTTCCTCCTCAAAATCAGATATTTTGTTTCCCTCGTTATCGGCCGCATGTGTATGTGTATTTCCAATACTTGCTCCTAACTCGCAACAAAGCTGAGTCAGAAGAAGAGGGAAAAACTCATCAAAATACATCCATCAAACCCAACAGCTGCAGCGTAGCGTAGCTACTATTCTTTCGCTTCTTCAGAGTTACTAGAGCGTGAGGAAAAAACCTCCTTTTTTAAAATCAAAATGGTTTTGATTTGGGGAGACGGGCACGTCGGCTGTGTATTCCTCGAATTCACAGCTAATGTGCACGAGGTGTGGTACAACACTTCAACAATGACTATCCTCCCTTCGGAAGAAACACGTCAGGACCTGCGTTTTGTTTGTTCGTTTATCTTTCTTTTCTTTTCATTACGCACAAGCCTCAATAACGGATAGGGTAAGTCAGCATTTTTTTTTTCTCTTTGTTAGTTTCTTTTCCAGTCTCTTAAGTGTGCTTGTTTGTGTACTTGTGTGTGAGCTAAAACCAATAAAAAAATACTTTTATACGTATTTTTTCCACCCTGTTTCACTTTCAGGTCAAGTATGGTTGAATGCAATGGTACTGAGGTGATGGGGATTGTTTTTGTCTTCTTTTCCTTCTCTTTCAATAATAAACTCGGCGCGAGGCTGCCGAGAGACACACATACACACACACAAAAAAGAAAAAGAATAGTGCCAGGATGGGATTCTACCTTTTTCGTTTTTCTCTGTGTTGATTTCTGAATAAAAAACAAATCAAAAGTTCGCAACAAATGCTTCTTGTTTTCGTCTTTTCTTTTACTATTCCCATTTTTCCCCTAGCGGTCGGTTTCAAATGCTGTATGATTTTCAACATGCGCATATAAAAGCCATCCGCTAGTCTATCCCAGAAAAAAAAATCAAAGTTTTTCAAACCTAATTTCACATTATACGTAATGAATGACAAAACAACAAAATTAATGGCATCAACAGCTGCACTGTCTCGACAGATGTGAAAACAAGTATCAGTGGCGCTGTCACGAGCCTGCTTCATTAAAGCGAATAGGCGATGTTCGCGTCTCTCTCTGTTGAGACCGGCATTGCCAAGGTGTCTGGCAGGCGCCTCCCCGCTCTCTTTCGAGGATTATCATCCGCGCAGCACGTTGTGACTGAGTGCAGAGAAAAGGCAGCAGAGGTCACGATGCCTGGGGGCATCGACGATCGCAGTACGTGTGCTACTCTCTTTAAGATTGCTCTCGCTTCTCCCCCCCTCTCTCTCTCTCTCTCTCATCGCTACCTCCTTCACCTCTTGTGCTATGGAACAGATTTGTGCAGCCGACTCGCGGAGGAGAAGAACCGTAAAAGGCTTGCCCTTCTATTCTCAGGCTGGAGCCTGTCTAACGCCACTTAAAGCGAGAAGAAAAGTATTGGGCGACACACTGAGTCTGTGTGTGTGTGTGTGTCTTGGGGTGACTTTTGAATGAGAGTTGCCGTTTCACGCCTTCTAGCTCTCTGCGTCGCCTTACGACGTGACAATAAATAGAGGAAGAAGCATAATAAATAAAAAAAAACTGACACGCAATGCAACGACTCCGGTCACTGGAGCATCTCCTCAGCCCCACGTGGCGGCGGCGGCGGCGTGCATTGACCGTCGCCTGCGCCTCGTCGCGCCGCCTCTGCGCCACCCTACCGGCGCAGCGCGTCACACCGGCCAGACCAGTCCTGCATTCGTCCCTCGCCGACGCACACATTCACGCCAGCTGCCTCCTCGCGGAGTTGGTGGAGACCCACCAGCCCACCTCGCTGGCCGCCTACGTACAGCTGACCGCGACGTGGTGGCGAGCCGTCAAGCAGCTAGTGCTGCTGCCTCTGGAGGCGGAAGCGATCCACGACTTGCCACAGTACCTGGTGGAGTGTGTGGGAATGCGCGCAGCAGCAGGGCAGCCGTCACACAGCATGGGTAGCAGCATTGATCACCCAACTGAAGACGAAGCCGTTTTGTTGCAGAAGTGGAAGGAGTGGATGTGGATGAGTGCACCGCATACGATGCCCACCGCGGCGATGGAGCACGACGCCATTGAAGAAGAAGACTATAGTGGCCGTGTTGCCGCACCTGGCGTCACCATCAGAGGTACCGCGTCGGCGCGTGAAGAGGTGCTGTCGTTTGCTGAGCTGACCAGCTTGCTGCACTCCTACGGCCGCTACCACCGCGGCGTGCGCTGGGGTGCTGCAGCGCGGCCGGATGATCAGAGCAGCCGGCGCGCAGGGACACAAAACGACGGCGCGGCTGCGGCGGCGTACTACCGCAGACGTTACCTTCTGCACCCGTGGCACGGCCTGAGCTGCCCAGAGGGGACGGCGCAGCAGATGCCGTACGTGCACGTGCTACGGTGGATGTTGGCGGGCAGCGACGGCGACGGCGCGACGTCCCCGGAGGAGTTGTGGAGGCACCACAAGGCGTTGGAGTGCTTCCGCCCCTCCACCAGCGGTGACGCTCCTTTCCGCGCGTTGGACGTCTGCAGCCAGAGCGGCTACGTGACGGACTTGCTGCTGAAGGCCGGCGCGGATCTCGTGGTGGCGGTGGACGCCAGCCAATACGCTCTAGGCAATACCGAGTCGACCTACCACGAGCACCTTCGCGAGGACCGCAGTAAACGGCGTGGCCAGGTGTTGCTGACTCGCCGCTCAGATGGACTGCCGGTGCCAGAGAAGAAGGTGGCAGACGGCGTCCGTGAGGGTGGGTTTCACGCACAACTGGAAGACCTTGGCGAGGATGTGAAAACCGTCGATTCGACGAGTGCATCGGCGGCGGAGCAGCGGCGCCGACGGGCCCGGCTGGAGGGCCGCGGGTACAACGGTGTGCGTGCTGGTGCGTCCTTCGCGGATACCTCCAGTGACGACTCGCACCGCAACGCGGACGGAAGCCCCTTCCACGTCGTTTACCTCCATCCTCCCGCCCCCACCACCGTGTGGCCTGTCGCAGCTGCCAACGCACCCACCTCGCTGCACAAAACGGCGTGGTGGCGTACGTTGCTGCGGCGAGCTGCGGCGGAGGGTGTGTCGCCGCAGGTCCTCCTGCCCTTTGTACCGTGCACAGCAGAATGGAGTGCGGGGCCACAGCGCCAACGCAGCCCGTTGGCGACGGTGTCGGGGCTGCGACAGGCCGTAGAAGCACTGCGAGCGGATGTGACGGAGCGAAGCGCAGCCCCACTGCCTGGCGACCTCCAACAGGACAAAAGGTGTTTGGCCAAGGACCGGCGTTCTGCTGGAGGTCGTGGCAGCGATGCGCTACTCAGTGACGAGGGCTACGTCGTGATGGTGCTGCCTCGCACGTTCGACGAGGCGGACGGCCTCCTCTCCGTGGAAAGGGTCGGTGGGCAATCGCCCTCGTTGGCCGATTGGGTGGTGGCGCAGCTGGACGGCTATTACGACCTTGTCCTGCGGCGCCGCTGCCTCGTGCACACTGCTGCCGCTGCCTCAACGTCCAAGTCAGCGAGTCCGTTGGACGCCTTCGAAGCGGCGTTGGTGGCCTACCCGCATCGTGTTGCGCATCTGGCGGAGGAGGAAATGGCGGAGGATGGGGTGAGCGAAGGAGAGGAGCGTGACGCCGCATTCCGCCGCGAGTCCTCCGCAGGCGCTGCGGCTCCGTCTGCGTGGAAGAGTCAGCTCATCACCCTCTACCAACGTGAGTGGTGGCAGGACGTGATCGTTCTCAAGAAAAACCCGGCTATGGTGCGGCGGTGCGCTGCGGCGCGCAACGATGCACTCCCTCTGCTGGCGCAGCAATTGTCACAGATGCGCCGGGTGGCGCGGGACGAGGTGGCGTGGGAGGACTCCTTTGAGTACAATGAGTACCGTCCGCGTGACCCCGCCACGCTCACCAGCACGCACTGGACAAATCTCATGCCGACCTACTCGTACCTGGAGTCCGACTTCTACGACAGTCCGTCTGCCCAGCGCAACTTTCTCGCTGTGGGTCATGCGCCGTCACTCCGGCAGACCACCACGTCAGCCGGCTACGGTACTCCTGCGCTGCTGGAGGACGGTGACGACGGCACGCGCACGGGCAAGCGTAAGAGCGAGGACGGCGGTGTGGCGGCGGCCTCTGCGCAGGCGTCCATGAACTTCCACACGCTCTTTGCGCAAGAGCTGCGGACGCGGCGGCGGTCGAAGCTGCGCAAGCTGGCGCTGAGCCCACTTGAGCGGCAGGAGTGGTACATCGACGAGAAGCTGATCAAGTCCAACGGTGCCCGGGTGGAGCTGATGAATGAGCTCTCCAAGTGGGACTTGAAGGACTACGACAATTGAGTAAAGCCGATGGGAAGCAAGTTTTTTAACCCCGTTTTTCTGAGAGCGGCCGTCCAACGCACAGCATCGAGCTGTCTCATCGGAGAGAGTTACATATATATATATTGAATTTAACATTTTCACAGATCACTGACCTCAAAAAACAAACAAACAAACAAACAAATAAACGCACATTTAAATAATTAAAGAAAAGAAAGCGTGCGCATTCAGTGTCTGGCTAAGGTGCAACCACTGCCAACGGCCCTTTTCTTTCTGAATCGCTAGGGACTCTTTTGAACTACCCGGCCGAGCGTGTTGTGCCTTCTCGAGCGCTCGTCATTTCTGCACAGTTGTCCCTACCATGCTGCCACAAAGGAGAAAGAGAGAGAGACCGCGCAGAGAAAGGGAAGTTTTCTTGCTCTCTGCTTCTGCAGACGCTGCTGCCTTGTTGCAAGGCTCTCGTTCACTGTCACCGCCTCTGCCCATCTCCTCTTCTCGTGCTTTTCCATCACTGTCCTTTCCTCTCTTTTTTTTTTCTGGTCTGTTCAACGTGCTACCGCAACATCACTCTTCAGATTCTTTCTTTCTTTTCTCACGTTAACACACTCTTCTTCTTTCTTCTACGCGTACTCCCTTTCCCGTACTACAAGTGCCACACCATCTTCTCACACGAAAGCGTCTTTACTTGCCCCCTGTTTTTCGAAACAGACCCCCACCAAACCACCACCCCCCCTCTCAAACTCTCTCTCCCATCGCAATCATGACGGAGGAGGTGACGCAGGAGGTGCAGTTCGAGAACGGTCACCCCGCCTTCTCGTACGACCACGTCTTCCGCTGCTTCAAGGGCGACAACAACGGCCTGCTCTTCCGCCTCGTGAACAACACGAACCACAAGTGGGCGTTCTACAACGACACCAAGGACACGATCATGCGCGTGCGTGCACACTTCAGCGCAGACAGCAAGGTGAAGGCCGCCGGCCGCGCCAAGGCGACGACGGTCCCCGCTGGTGACCAGGAGCAGCTGGAGGAGACTGTGGTGACGCTCGAGGTGCAGCCGAAGGCGACGGAGGTGTTCATCGACGGCGAGGTGAACGGCTTTGCGCTGGACTTCCAGACGGAGCAGATGCCGGCGACGAACGTGAAGTTCATGAACCAGCGCAGCACCCTCCCTCACTACACGAAGCTGTACAAGTGCTTCAAGAACGAGGGCAACGGCCTTTTCTTCCGCCTGGTGGACGAGGAGGCGGGCAAGTGGTACTACTACAACGACACGAAGGAGTTCATGATGACCGCCACCGTGTCCTTCCCCCGCACCGAGGCGGTGACGCCGGTGGGCAACACCCTCGAGGTGGAGACCGAGGACGGCAGCGACGAGGTGTCCTATCAGATCACGGTGGCCCCGGGCAACTGCGAGGAGTTCATCGAGGGAAGCCCCGCCGCCTACCACCAGGCCTTCAACGCCGACCCGATCGACGAAAACTGCCTCGACCCGAAGGACGTGCACTTCGAGCACAGCGAGCCGGACCGCAACGTGGTCGACCTCAGCAACAGCAAGATCTACAAGTGCTTCAAGGAGAACGGCAACGGTCTTCTCTTCCGCGTCGTGGACCACCAGAACCAGCTTTGGGCCTTCTACAACGACACCACCGAGTACGTCATGAAGCCGAAGGTGCGCTTCTTCGACTCCCCCAACATCGCCCTCGCCCCCGGCGCAGAGGTGGTGGAGGAGGAGGAGGACGGTTCCTACGCCGTGACAATTGAGGTGCCACCGCTGGCCACCGTCCACTTCATCGACGGCCTGCCCACCAAGTACGAGGTGTCCGTCGTGGCGGACAGCGTGAACAAGGCGGCGCCGGAGGAGAACCCGGAGTTCCAGACCGGGGAGCCGGACAAGCACCTCGTGAACTACGACGAGGTCTTCAACTGCTTCAAGGACAAGCCGGAGGCCCGCCTGTTCCGCCTCGTCGACACCCAGCGCCGCCGCTGGGGCTTCTTCAACGACACCGACAACGTCGAGTTCACCGCGACCTTCTCCTTTGACGCGGACGGCGCTGTCATGCCGCTCGGCGAGACCACGCAGGAGGGCGACGAGTTCTCGGTGAGCATTCCGCCGCGGTCTACGGTGGCCTTCGTGCAAGGCAACATCAAGGGCTTCAAGTCGAAGTTCGCCGGCAAGCGCCGCGCCGCTGCCGCTCCACAGCAGTAAGAGCAGAGTGACTGTCGTGGGTGTGTATGTGTGTGTGTAGTTCTTTTTCCTTTTTTTTCTGTGCTCTCTTTTCTTCCCTCTCTGTTTTTCTCTGGTGTTCCTTTTTCTCTTGGGAGCTTCGTCATGTAGCCGACAGTGAAGTAAGCAGAGCTCCACAGAGAAGCTGGCGCGCGCACACACACACACAGAGGAGTAAAGCGAAAAAAGGAAAAGAAAAGAAAAGAACGGAGAGGAAAACAGGCGGCGTTGCAAAGAAAAAAAAAAGGTTCACAAGACTAGTCAACTGTGTTCCGTGCTTTACTGTCTTTTTTTTTTCCTTCTTTCCTCTCTTTCTTGAACTGAAGGAGTGGCAAAGGGAGGCATACTGATTGATGTCTTCCACATCTGCTCTTCTGTTTGGGTTGACACACCGTGTTTCGTTTTTTTTTTCCTTTGTTCTTGCTAGCAGACGCTCCACGACTGTTCCTCTCCCCGGTTTTGGTTAGAAGCCGAACGGAAAGAACAGGGAAGAGGAAGGCTGTCGGAACTGCATTGCGATAGCGGTGCGTGAACGAAGAAAAATGAGCCGCATGCCTCTTTTTTTTAGTTTTAGTTTTACTTGTGCCATTGAAATTACAGTGACCGCAAGATGCAGTTGAGATTCTTGTTCTTCGCTGGTTTCCTACGGACCCTAATCCAAGTCTGGTTTTTCGTCCTTTGCCAGTGCACGTTTTCTTTTTTTCTCTTCTCTATAGCTTGATTCTCTCTCTCGTCATTTATATAGCCCTCTTTTGCTTATTACTATCCCTTTTCCTCACATCAGCTGGCCGAAAAACAGAGCGGTCTGGGACGGAGCAACGGCTGTTGCGCTCTTTTTTCCCTCATCCACTGCCTCTGTTGAACACAGCGCGCGTTCTGTGGTGTTTCTCGGGCTTCACTCTTCTTTTTTTCCCTCTACAATTCCTTTTGGGTACACACACATCAGGAAAGCACTAAACGCAAGCCACTGATGTCTTTTTTTTGTTTTCTTTGTTTCATGTACGTAGAGACGGGGGGTAAGACAACAAAAAATGCGCTCATATCGACCAGGCTTTCCACTTTCTCTCTTTTTTCCTTTTTTTTCACTCATTTCAACTCATTTCTCTTCATATATCACTTTTCGATCTTGAACAGCGCGCTTGCTTTCACTTGTCAACAAATCTGTGCGCCAGTGCCATGACAGGCACTCATGTGCACACAGGGACAAAAAAAAACGATTATTGTTTTGAAAACAGCACGCATGGGCAGCTCAGAATTGTTCTGCAAGTGAGCTGCTCATCGGACGAAAAAAAAAAGAAATACTGGCGTGGTAGTTCTGTGACTAGCTTGTCCTTGAATTCTCGACTTGTATTTGGAAACGCACAAAATGTGTTTTTTTTTTTTGCCTGTCAGCACCGTACTCGCCGGCTTGTTCGTCACAGCAACGTGTACCCAACCGCTCTCCGTGCTCTGATACCGTGATCTGATCTCCTGAATGCTCTTCTGTTATCTGCTCTTCGGCTTTTCCCTTTCTCTCTCATCTCTTTTCTTTTTTGTTTTTGTTTCTTTG